>JBAMBJ010003888.1:0-22965 GCA_037043495.1 Drosophila recens
CAGATTTAACGGGAAAAAAGCTGTTCGAGCAACACTGAAACTTGATAACTATCAAATATTTATGCAAAACTCTCAAACTTTTGCCCATAAAACAGTTTTAAAGTTTAAACTAACTTCCCTATTATCCTGCCAAAACTTGTTAAGCTTTTTCTCTGTTCTTTTTAAAGCTTTTTACAGCACGTTTTAATGTATTCATTTCTTTTTTGCTCCCTTTTCTTCGGCTCTTCTATTACATTCATAATTTGTGCAAGTTAAGCGACAGACAGCAGGCAACTTTGTTGCGCAGACGTCGACTGCGACGTCGACTGCGCCTGCGACGTCGACTGCGATGCCGACACCAAAACTAACATAGTGCAGACATGCAACGCCCCCTCAGCGCAGCGTAGCCGTCCGTTAAATGGAAACACAAACAAAACAAAAACAAAAGCAACAAAAAATTGCTCAAAGATGCTAAAAATGTGCGCGTGTGAAATACAAAAAAATAAAAAGAGCCATTAACAAAAAACATAAAATTAAACATTTTTTTTTTCAAGCAGTGAAATTTGCAAATTTTTTTGCAAAGTGAAAAGTTAACAGGAGAGAAGAGAGCGAGTGCGAGTAGCGAAAGCATGAATTAAAATTGAATACTATTTTTTCCATTGATTTTTAATAAGCAAAAAGTGTGCGAGAGAGAGATACACAGAGAAAGAGAGCTTTAAGAGAGAGTCAAGTAAAAAAAAAAAAAAACTGCCACGCGCAGCAGAGTTGAGTTTATTTTTAAGCAACAACAATAAGCATAAACACTGTGCGCATTATAATAAAAACAACAAATAGTCGCACATTGATAGGCGATGGTTGATAGCAATGGCACCAACAACAACAACAACAACAACAACAATAATAATAGCAACAAGCAAAGCAACGTCGACGTCCGTATAAAAATCTACATCAATATTTGTGTCTATTTTTAGACACACAAAACGAATGAACGGCAGCAAACGCATGACCGCGTGTGTGTGTGTGTGTGTGTGCATGTCTGCGAGAGCGAGAGAACGCCGCAAAGAGAGTGCTTGGTTAACTGAGCGCGCAAGCAGCATTTGTTGTAATGCGCCGGCTCAACGATCGCTGCAGCAGCTCCAACAACAAACCACAAATGCAAAACGCTCTCACACGTACATACATACATTATATGTGTTTGTATTTGTGCTTGGTGACGAGACGCCTTACAGACGCCGCGACGTCAAAGGCGTGTGCTGTAATCATCATCGTCGCGCTGCTTTGAGCATTGCTGCTGCTGCAGTTGTTGTTGCTGTTGTTATTGTTTGTCTGTGCGGTGCAGAAGCAACTTTTGTATATGTTTGTATGTGAGACAACATCAAAAGAGAATCCATGTAAAGTTTTCTATTCAATACTCTTTTAATCTTAGAGGAACTAAGAAGAGTTGACAAGATGTTGACTGAGAATCAACGTGTAGGCCAAACGGTTAAAGCTGGAAAGCTGAAATTTTCACAAAACACAGCTGAGACAATTTTATCGTGTATTAGGATAATAGGATATTAAGATTATTTAATAAACTATTTCTTTTGCTTTTAGCTAGTTATATAATTATTTAAAATATTTAATTTAAAATTATAAAGATCTAGGACATTTAACGTATTGTGAATGATATATCTTTCATTATACTGCTCTCTTGCTGTCTCACTTGCTCTATGACTGTTTTTCTAGAATGACACATTGCATTTTATTCAAAAAAATACAATAGAAAAATCGAATTCATTCATTATTCACAAGTTGTAATAGAACAAGTAATCAATACCATCGTGATAGCATTAAAATTACAAATTGTAAATGCAATCAATTTTTAGTATTTGTACTAAGTAGTTATTATTTCATTATTTTAAAATATACATATTGCATGGCCAGTGAATAAGTGTATAACATACGTCATCCATCCAATAGAAAGTTGTTTGTTTCGTTTGTGGCGCCTAACTAACTAGCTCCCGTCCCCTCCTCCTTCACCCCCTTCTTCAGGTAATCTGAACCGTGTTTATGGTTTAAGTCGAGCATCAAATTTCATTGAAGGTCAAACTGCGTTTTACATTTTGGTTTCTGTGTAAAGCAAAACTACGTTTTTCTATAGTTTTCGCATTGAATTTCTTAACAAAACTTGGATGAACGTACGTACAGTGATGGAAAAAATTATAGAAACCAGGGATTAAGACTGTAAGCAGTAACCGGTAACCGGAATTTACCGAATTAAATTGGTAACAAAACATTTTTATTATACCTCGACAGAAAAATCGATATTATTCAAACCGAAAAAAGCGTTTATCAACCGATTCCCGCATAACGGTTAATTTCGGTTAGGTCAAGCTTAGAATTAAATTGTTTAGTTAAAGTATAATCATTGAATACATATATTTATCTCAATAAAGTTATCTCGATTTATAAAATTTTGGAATATAATACAAAAAAGTTGTATAACCGATCCCCGAAAACATAACCGTTTCGGTTTGAAACGATAATTTATGTTTGTACTTTAAAAAATTATACAGGAAACATCTTTTTTTTGTTTGCATATCTTTTACTTAATACCTATTTAGCAATGTTTCAAAATTGAACATAACAAATTCTTTATTCATGTGCAGCTTTTTATCATATTATTAAAAACTTGTTTGAGCTGTCAAAATTACTGTCGTTTCTATAATTTTTGTCATCACTGTATGTACGTCTGTGCAAATACATTTGCAATACGTCGTATGCAAGTGCGCATAAGGCGCAGCTTATTTAACGGAAAGCGTGGCTATTACACAACTGTACTATATGGGGTGAACGGGTGGGGTAGACTCTCTCTATCTCCCTCTCTCACTTCCTATAAGTATTGTCAAGGTGTAAAGGAGACAACACGAAGCATCTAAAAATGAATACAACGTATAAGGAAATAAGCAAGCATATTGGAAATTACTTTTGGTTTGAAAAACATATGTTAAATTGTATTTCAATATTACAATTCAAAAAAATAAATATTAAAAAAAAACAAGTATTTTTAAAGCTTTCTCTTTTGACTGAATTCACAAAGTTTTTAAAATTTACAAAGAATTTGTACTTCAATTTCAGTTCTAATTTTTTTTACTCATAAATTTTTTTCTCATTTTCATCGCATTCTCACCACTGTGCAAACACTTTCACACGCATCATTTAATCTTGGTAAAATAATAAAATGCTGATGTAACGGTTCGTGACGTTTTTCGACTTGCTTTGATAACGTGATAATAATGCTTCATTATTTAATTACTTTTTTTGTATGAAAGAGTTCTTATTCAAGCCAAAATTGTTGCTGATTGCAACAAAGAATCCGAACAAAAAGATTCAAGTGAAAGTAAAGTTGAACAGTATTGAGATAAAATATGAACAATGCTAATTCTTATCAAGCAACTGGTTCATCACATACTCAAAAAAAAAAAGAACGTGGCATTTGCAATTAAGAAGTTTATGCGCTGAAAGATTACACGATAACAGAGAACATGTTAAAAATGTATCTAGATAATATTTAAATATTTAATTTATATCTGTGTAATTTGTAAATTTATCCAAATATGGTTTAAACTTATGTGCATAATTTGATTTTTTAAATTTGTATAACAATTTCTTTTTATATTGTTAAAGTTAGTTGAGATGTTACGCAATGAATTTACGTTATCTACACTGCATAAACGTTACTATATGAAATTCAAATTGCCACATGTTTTTGGTGGCTTCCTCTATGGGATCTGATGACGTTAATTTGATCAAAATTTGCTCTCGCTATTGTCACAGCTGGTTTTATACAAAAAAAACTATTCAATTTTTTTTCAGATTTCATTTTTGTGTTTTTTAGGTTTTCATGTTCAATTTGGTTCAAGCAAATAGATACACAGTATGCTAGATAATTTAGATAAACAAGTGGTTTTTGGGCTCTAGATAAGAAACTCATAGACAAAAAGCCAAAACGGAAGTGAATATAGTATTTACAAGTTCATTTGTTTTTTGAGCACTAATGGAATTTTCGGGAATAATCTACATATTAATTATTACCACATACAGTTCTTAGTAGGTCAAAACCATGCGAAAAACCATCAACAGAGCACAAATAATAATAAAAACTAAAGTCAATGGCGTCATTGACAGACAGCACTGTGAAAACCAGAAGGAAGTCAAGGCATATTTTGATTTTGGCACATGAAATGTTTACGACCTTGCCACAAAAACAAAAAGAAAATATGTATATAGTATTCAAAATATTTTCAATATTTGCTGTGCAACTTTAATAATTATCACAACAGACTTTGGAATATTTATGTAAGCTTTCATTAAGATTTATTGTACATCTGTCAGGTTGCTCCAATAATTTCACAATCACTTTTAATTTGCAATGATTCAGAATCTGAGAATTTTCTATAAGGAATTCCAGCTCTGTTTAAGATATTTCTATTATTAAGACGAGTCTTATTGTTATTTGATAATAATTAGAGTCTGAGCAATTTCTAATAGTGATACTATATTGATCTAAGTTGTTCTTATTGTAAAAAATTCTTATTCTTAGTATTATACAAATAGAAAGTGTCGTCAAAGATCTCGTCAAAGACTTTGATGAATCTGAGAAATTTCTAATAAGAACTTCAGCTCTATAGACGCTATCTTTTTTGTTAAGTTTCAAAAACTGTTTTATTATTGCCAATCTGAGAAAGTTCTTTAAAGAATTCTATCAAAAATCTCTCACATTCTTAAACTTTGTTATCTTATGAAAATATTCGCAGTCCAAGAAATTTTAAATACAAACTTTTTTTTTATCTGAGATCTCTTTTATCTTTATAAACTCTTATTATTTTTCCAAGGTTTAATTTTATTTATAAACATTTAATAAAAACAATATTCTATGACTATTACATTAGATTTCTTGGGAAACTCGATGCGATCGCATCGTGTGTTGCCATTGGAAATTTGAGCAGACTGGACAGGTGTCAAGATATTTGTGTAGGTAGCTCTTTAAGTGTGGGGGGAAAGGTGTCTCTAGTTAAGGTAAACTGCTGCCTGTCAAGTTGACAGCCATTTGACTTTGACATAGATATTAAGAACGTTGCGAATTTCAGTTCAGATTTTAACTCGATGATTCTTTTTCTCTCTCTGATTCTCTTGTACCCATTTCTCCGTCTCTGTTTTGGTTTGTTTTGTGTTTTTTTTTTTACTCTTTTTCGGTGACAGCGCGTGCTGTTTATGCATAGTAATGGCGCCTAAATGAATTTATGATGTGTATGTCATCAAATGGGTGGAGATTCCATTTTCTTCAAAAATATTACATTAAATAAAGTTGGTCAATGCCACGCGCCTAGAACTCAAAATTATAACACTTGACATATGACTACTATTTTTTTTGTTTTTTTTTTGGCGCCTCGCCTTGAACACGAGTTGAATTTAGTTGAGGTAATCAATTTTCCATGCCAAAGGGATTTGCAATCGTTGCCTTATCAACGAAACATATGACGCATATATCTCTCTCTCTCTCTCCCTCTCTTTCTCTCTCTGTCTTTGTCTTGCCTCTCTGTTTCTTGGGGTTCATTGACTTGGGGATCGTTGCGTTCCATTGCAGTAAATCTGTCGATAGTCCTCATGCTTATACATATAAAATGCATATATCACTCATTCAAACGCACGCTCAATATAATTACTCATGTGTGTGTGTGTGTGTGCTTGTTTCATTTTCTTCTTCGTTTTTTGTAAAATAAATTAAAAATGCGGAAAAGGTCGCAGCAAAACTCATAAATGAAATGAAATGAAAAAGAGGACTGTTAAATACACAACTGAGTGAGAGCTGACCGTTTAAAGACGCGTGTTAGACATTCCAAAAAAAAATAATAATGTTGATTACGTATACGACGCGTCTGCCCAGCGACAACGACAAACAAACTGCGACAATTCCACAAAAATGTTTCGTTTTTCTTTTTGATATAAAACTTTGCCTATGTTTTTAATACCCTATACACACTAATTGCATACAAAAGGGTGTCAAAGCAAATTTACGAAACAATCAGAGAACGTTTTGTTAGGCATTAAATAAGTTTCGAAAAATTTAAAAATAAGTATAAAATTAATTTATACACGGTTTTTTCGAGTCGAGGAATTCTGTTATAATTATAAACTTATTTTTGGATTGCTTGGAAAATGGTTGATAATTCATTTATTTACAGCATTGTGCTCATTTTAAATACCCATTAAAAAAATTCGATTGAAATTATAAATTTATAATAAGGGCAGAAAAAGTATTAAAAGATTTATTCAACCCCCAAAATTCGTTGCAAATAGCAAATATTTATTATTTTAATTGTTTAAACCAGTGGTGGTCACGCAGTGGCTCCGGGAGCAGCGGCTGCTTCCAACTTAGGAAGACTCTAATAGGGTTGTAGTTGTTGATGTTGTTGTAGTGCTCCCGAATTCAGATTTCGTGTCCACCGCTGGTTTAAACTTATATATAATTTTTTTATATTTTTATTTTATTATGTCATATTAAGTTTCTAATTTTATTATAACTTTTAAAAGTAATCAACTGCTATTAGTTGAAAATTTATAATAAAAAAATTGAAATAAAATATTGCAGCTGCAGAGTATCTAAAAGTCAATCATTGCTTACAGAATTTGCTCTGCAAATGATGGGTAATTCTTTTATATATATACTATGTTGTTGCCCCGTTAATTTGCCTTGCTTAAATTAAGCGACAGCTCAATGAGCTCAGTCAGCAACAGGGCGATGACAAATGAGACAGACAGACAAACTCGAATCATTGACCATTCCAAATAGATGATAAAATGTGCTTTGTCATATCATTGTAATAGGAAAGGGATTTAATTAAACTCAGCGCAGACATGGATTTTATATTAAACTCAGACTAAAGTTTCGCATCATCAGAGAACAAAATGTAAAAAGAGTTCTCTAGAAGTTTTCACTTCAACATAATCATCATCTTTTCGCGCCCGCAATTAATTAAGCTTAATCAAGAAAATCAGCCAGACTTTTAACAATTTTTGCCTATTAATTTATGCATTCATTTTGCTGACCATTCGTTATCCAATTGTCCGCTTGAATAATCCAACTCAATCTGGTCGCTTCTTCTCCGCTTACATAAAGCGTAAATGTTTTACAATGCAACTTGTTCAAGTGTCATTGAGAAAGACTTTCGTTTTCATTAGAGTAACGAGTGGGAGGAGGAGAAGAAGCAGACAGCAATCCAGCAAACCAGTCATTGAAGTGCTGCACTGTCTGCCCCTTTCCCTTCCCTTCCCCTTTCCCTTTCCTATTCCCTTACCCAACTCCTGCCTCAAGTTCGTGACGCAAGTCCACTTGCAACAGTGCCCTTGCCACATTGCATCAATCAGGCGGCATTGCTTTAATAAAAAAGAAAGAAACAAAAAAAAAGACTGGACAAATTGTCTAACCGTTTGCTTTGGCAGCAACTTTTCCGCCAGTGCAGACGCTAAGAAAATATCTAAATACATAACAGCAATGTTGTCAAGTGCAGGCCCAGTTCATTTGCATACCCTACATGTACAGTCAGGGAATAAGGAAGGGTGGTATAAACTAGAGAGTCAGTTGAAAAAAATTTAGAAATAAAAATATAATTAATAAAAAATTATCTGTCATTAGAGAAAGAATTGAATAAAAAAATTGATTTTAGATTACCTATTTTTTTTTCAAATTTAATTGACATGCAATTTAAAATTGTTGGCATATAAATAATCAAGATAATCAGTCGACACAAAAGTATACATTTAAATTGAAAAATGAATTAACTATGAAAAATTTCAATTTAATTTTTTTTTGATTCTAAATTTAAATTACGTTAAATTCAAAATTAAAGTTCAAAATATAATGAAATTCAGTCGACAAAACAATATGAATTTAAATTAAATTATTAATTAACCATTGTCAATTAAATTTTAACTTAATTTAAATGTTTCTTTACATTAAAAGTTTATTCAACATTTATGCCAGTATTACAAAAACACAGGAGCCTCTATCTCACAAGACTTAGTTCCCAGGGTATCTGCGAGTCGTTCAATAATCACCTCAACAATCAACTGTTAATGTATTTAAAATATTTTAATATAAAATATTTAATAAATTGTATTTCACTCCACAGATCTCCAAAGAATTCCTTTTCCAGGGCATCTGCTAGTCGTTCAGTCATGACGTTTAATAGTCACCAATGTTGCTGCTGTTGTTTTACATGCATTACATTACACAGCAAGCTGTTGCTAAGTCGACAAGCCGGACAGACAGACGGGCGGACAGTCAGACGGACGTACATTTGCCGCATTACTCATACGACGTGTTGTCAGAGGCAGAGAGTCAGCTTCTGCTTCTGCTTCGTCTGCTTTAGCTTCGTCTGCTGCTGACTTTGACTGCTGCTGACTTTGACTGTGGTTATTTTTAATACCAAGCCACATAATTCATTGTAATTTGCCTGCCGCCGCCGCTTTACATTTTCCAGTTGCATTTGTCTTTATGGCTTTGACGTGCCACATTTGCAGGAAGGCGAAGAAGGAGAAGGAGAAGACGTTGTCGGTTGTGGCACGACTCACAATTCTGCCCGATTCTTCTCTTTCTTCTCCTTTAACAAATATGCATATATGTAGTTACTCTATAAGTGCTTATGTAAGCCTTGACTTTGCCTTGTCTTTTGACTAATCTGTGGCTTTTTTGCCACATTTGTAGTTTTTCATCAATCAATTTATCGCACACTACTCAAATGAGTCATTCACACTGCCTACTAAACACAGTCGCACACTCTCTTCTGCAAACAACAAACCAACCCACAAAGAGATACAAACAAACAAATTAGTCATCGCATCGCTTTATGGCACAAAACAAGAAAATAAAAAATAGCAACTGTCGCCAACAAACTTAAAAAGCATGACAAGAAATTTTAAATTACTTGAATTAATACCCTAAATGTCCAATTACTCTGAATTTAAAAATAAAGTTCTTAGCACAAAAGTCAAGTGAAAACAAATCTTATCATCTCAAAATTTTGACTTGATCAAACAGAGCTAAGAATCTTTTGTTCATCATTTATCAACTTTTGGGATGATATTTTAAACCAAGACTGCAAATAATGAGTATTTGTTTATATTTTAATAAAAATCATTCACTTATAGTAACAGCGAGAAATATAACAAATCTCATCTTTAAAATTATTCTTTAAAAATAATGATTATTGATTAATTTGTAAAGCATAACTCAAAAACAATCATTATTTTATGAGTAAATCAATTAAAATTAATATTAATCATTATTTCATAATTTTTTTAATAAAACCTATAATAATTACAGTCCCTGTTTTAAAACTCTCCTTGTGTTTTTATTTATGAAAGCGATTTCTGTGGCACCCCTGTATATTTTCTAAATACATAAATTATTTTGTAAGCTGTATTAATATTTGTTCGCATCCTTAGGGAATGTACCGGGAATCGTTAAGGAATGTTTCCCTATGCCTCGGGAAATCGTAGCGAATTTTTATGAAAATCCTTAAGGAATAATGTTAGGAAAAAGAAATCGTCCCTAGGTACAAATTCCTCAGGGATTCTTTCACATTCTTTTAGCAGACGATTTCTTTATCTTTTGTCATTTAACATACAAAATGCATTCTCTATAGTTGTAACAGCCGTAAGATTGTATCAACACTCTACATTTGAAAGTATTTTAATCTAATCAAGCTTAACTTATTCATATATGACTCACACATATACTAAATCTCCATATCGGTACAAAGGCCACAACGTACCGAATGAACTTGAACTTTCTAGTGTAAAAATCAAATAATTGAGACAAAAATTTTTGAATGGCTTAAAGTGCGCTTAATTAAAGCGACCTTTTGTGTCACCAGCCCGTGCTTTGAATTGAATTCTCCCCGCTGTACACTGCAAGCCTTTTCTACATCTAGTATTCCACCTACACAACAATTTCAATTCATTTCTCAGCTAATTTTCATTGATGAATTTTTATTAAATAAATTATTATAATGAGGCATTCGCAGTCGCTGTCGCTGTTGTTGATGATGACGATTATGTTGATGATTGTGGCCCGTTGCAAGTCAACGAACGAGCTGACAAAAAAGAAGCAAAAAATAAAAAACAACAAAATAAATTTGGCACAAAATGTTTCGAGTGGAAGAAATTGGCGATAATGGAAACGTGGCGCGTGTTTGCACTTTAGCAAAACTCAAAGCGAGCTTCACATTTCCGGATGAGATCCGTTTAAAAAGAGATGGGGAAAAATTATTTGTTATTTATTCTCTATTAATAGACAACTTGGAAATGTCTATAAGCTGAGTATAAATAGTTTTGGGGTCTAACCTAATTGATTAAGAACAAAAGTTGACAGACAAACAGGCAGCGATTGCCGAAGTAAATGTTTGGTCAGCTCAAACAAACAATCCCGCGATAAGGCCGAGAAACGGAGAACCGAGAACTGAGAAGACGGAGAGAGAAGAGGGCGGGAAATGGGCAAGCGAGGAGAGAAGGCAAAGTTCAAAGTCAGTCGGCGAATGAATGAACTGAGTTTTGTGAATGAAAGTGGAAGAAATAGTTGAGAGATGTTTATCAATAAACGAAACGAAATGAAACAAAAAATTGTGAATGTGAAATAATCAAGACTTTGATTAAAAATTATTTAATTGAATTGAAATTTGCATAATTTTGTAATTTTCTATATTTTATTAAATATAAATGCTTATAAATTTGAAGAGCAAAATCCCCGATATTTTTCCAGTTTTATTGGCTTTATTTTTGGGTCCCTAATTTTGGTACAATCGATAACAAATATAGCCAGTCTTCACAAATTCAACCAGATAAATGCCCATGCTTTGCATATAATGCATCTTTTGAGTTAGTCATAAAAACAAACAAAAAATGTTGTCAAATATCGATCTATCATTCAGTTTATTTAAAGATTGTGATTTCACTTCTGGGAAGCTACAGCTAAATGCATATTTTAATTCAATTCGTCAGCGATTTTGTGATAAAGAGAGCAAACAAATGAAGCATATATTTTTGGAAGGGATTTCTCAACACGAAAATGTACTCAAAGAAATAAAATATCGTTAAATAACATTAACAAAAAAATTAATGTGAGAAATGTATAATTTTCTGCTCAAAGAATGTTCAACTAAAATATTAAATATACTTCTATATTAAAGAAAAATCCCTTTGCATTGGTAAAGAAAAGTTTACTACTTCATAAAGACATTTTATAAAAGTAATCTTGATGGTAATAATTAATAAAATTCCATTCCTAAAAGTTTAGTTATTAAATAAACTATTTTTATAATTTTCTAGAAAATTATACCTTTACTTAGACTTAGATAATGTCAAGTTCCAAATTTAATCAAATTAAGTTATAAATTTGTCACCTACCTTTCAGTCTCGGATTCTGCATTTGGTTGCTGCTGTAGCTGTTGTATCTGTGTCGCTGTCGATGCTGCTGTTGCAGCAGTTGTTGCTGCTGCTGCTGCTGCTCCTCCTGCAGCTGCTGCTGCTGTTGTTGTTGCTGTTGCCGATGTTGTCGATTGCTGTTCATCGCTTAAAGCAAGCGATGTTGTCGATGTTGCGTCTGTTGCTGTTGTTGTTGTTGCTGCTGTTGCTGCTGCGTTTGAATTTGTTAAATTAACATTATTATTGGCACTAACACTCGCGATATTTGTTGGCGGAATCTGTTGTTGTTGTTGGGGTTGTGTTGCTCCTGCTGCTACTGATTGCTGTTGTGCTTGTTGCTCATCCAACACACCAGCGACAACCATTTGCTGCACATCAGCAATTGTTGCCGGTGCACTTTGCAGCTGTAACGTTGGTATCCCAGCGGCAGCGGCAACTGTTGTTGCTGCCATGACGCCAGCTGAAGACTCATAGTTGCTCATGTGCGACAACAATGGCAATGTTTGTCCCTGAGTCTGTACAGTTGCTGCTGCGACTGTTGTCGAGGGTGTTGCTGCTGCTATGCTTGTGGAAGTGTTTGAAGTCTGTGGTGTTGGTGTTGCTGCTGTGGCAACTGCAACTGTTGCTGCTGCTGGAAACACTGGTGCAACACCATCAATTTGTGATGTTGGCTGCTGTTGTTGCTGCTGTTGCTCCAGCTGGAAGTTGGCCGTTGGCGGCGGCTGTTGTTGCCCGGCAGCAACAGCTGCAAATGTGGGCGGTGCCTGTGGCGTCTGCGAGCCCGGCGACAATGGTTGCTGCTGCTGTTCCACATAACTGCTGCTCATTGCTGCCAGCTGCGGATCACTCACAACAACAGTTGCTGCTGCTGTCGTATTGTTGTTGTTGTTGCTGCTGTTGTTGTTGGTGGTGGGCGGCAAATAAGCAACTGCTGCAGCTGCTGCCTGTTCCTCCTGTTGCTTCAACTGCTGCAGCGACTGTTGCAGCTGTTGTGCTGCTGCTGTCGCATAATCCATTGGCATTGTTTGTCCATGGGGCGTGCCCTCCGATGTTGTTGCATTGTTGGGCGTGGCAGCAGCATTGGCATTAACACTATCATAGAGTTGTTGTTGCTGCTGCTGCTGCTGTTGTTGTTGCTGTTGTGCCTCGGCAACAAACTGTTGCATGCCATGCACCACTGTGGCTGGGGCAGTCATGACACCACTGGGCGTGCCAACAACTGTTGCTGTCGCTTGTAATTGCTGATGTTGCTGCTGTTGTGATTGCTGCTGCTGTTGCTGCTGATGCTCGGCAAAATTCCAATTGGCATCCGCTGAGGCAGCCTCCATATGATTCTCATGCAACATTGTTGGCGGCAGTATCATGCTCTGTGTTGTCTTTGGCGCTGTTGTTGTTGCATCATCTGCAGCAGCAGCAATACCACCCGCTGTTGCCTCCGTATTAGCAGTCTTTTCATTATTATTGGCCGCACCCACACTCGAGTGATCCAAATAGTCCATGCACATCCAACGACCGCGTTTAAACGGTTCCGTCGACTCAATTTTCACCACCTTGAAACGTTCGCTGCGATGTTGTGTCTCCTTCAAATCCGTATCCTTTTTCTTGCTGCCACCGGGTGTCACCGCACCTGCACTCACAACATTGATAATATTATCAGCCGAAACGTTGACTTGAACATTTTGTAATGTACTCTGATGATGATGACCAGCCATAGGATCCACCACAACGAGGCCATACTGTGAACTGGTGGGTATTACCGGTGCCGTGGTGCTCAGCGCATTGTTTGCAAAAAATACTTCCTCCTTGGAGAACGTATCCTCCGACATTGAGGGCGTTTCGTTCTCTAAATCGGTGATGCGACTATTATCATCTGTATGAGATTCATCCAAATCATCGGCGGATTCATCGCCCGTATCGCCGGCTGCATTCAATTTGCTGGCATGTCCCACTGTCACCGAGGTGATTTGAAATGAGGAAGTCGTCTTTGGTTTGCGATTGTTGCCCGTTGAGACACTCGAGGCGCCAGCAATTGTTGCTGCTGCGCTGGCCTGATGGCCTTGACTGTGACTTGTCTGCTGGTGATGATGATGGTGATGATGTTGGTGATGCGCATGATGATGATGTTGCTGCTGCGGTGGCTGTTGCTGTGGTGGTGGTTGTTGCTGTGGCTGCAACGTCTGATTGTTGCCGCGTGTTGCACCATTATTATTTGGCGAGCTGGCCTTGCTGTTGTTGCTGCTATTGCTGCCGCTGTTGCTGCTGCTATTGTTGCTGGTGGTTGTTGTTGCCGCCGTGTTGTTGCTGCTGCTCGATTTGGGCGCCAACGAAACACTTGAGGCGCTGCTGTTCAACGTTAAATTGCTTGCTGCACGCGACACAGCAGCACTTGTTGCTGCTGTTGTTCCTGTCGATGCTGCTGCTGCCTCAACAGCAGCAGCTGCTGCAGCGCCGCGACTCAACGCATTTAAACGCAAACTTTCGCTGGTGGTGCGCTGTATGTTGCTGCTGTTAGTGTTGCTGTTGTTACTGTTGTTGCTGTTACTGTTGTTGCTATTCTGATGATGATGATGATGCAAATGCGACACATTATGATGATGATGATGATGTTGCCCGCTGCCGCTCAATGAATTCACCTTGGTCAACGGCGGTTTCTTTATGTTGGTGGTGCTCACCATGCTCACACCCCGTGCTGCTGTCTGTATTGAATTGCGTCGAGCGGGCGCCGTGTTGCCACCGCCGCCAGTGTTGCCACCTGTTGGCTTTAGCTTGGCATTAACGTGACGATCAAACATGTTGTTGCTGCTGGCGCGTTGCTGTTGTTGCTGTTGCGTGGACTGTTGCCGGCGTGTTGTGGTTGCTGTTGCTGCTGTTGTTGTTGTTGCTGCTGCTGTTGCTGCTACAATGCTGTGTGATTCTTGCGAGTTTTCTGGCGATGAGGCGGCCGAATTGCTGCCGCTTGCTTGGCCGCTATTAGCAATTGTTGTTGCTGCTGCTGTTGCTACTTGTTGTTGTTGCTGCTGCTGTTGTTGTGTATGTTGTTGTTGCTGTTGCTGACCGGAATCTTCGTTGGCAGCGCTTTGATTCTCGGCCATAATCGAATTGGATTTCAGCGTGCGCAAAGTTTTCAGCAAATAATCCAGATTGCCGACAATACTTGGATTATTTGGACGAAATATAATTGTTTGTTTTATTATTATTTTGAATAAATGTTTTAATATATAAGGTCAAATTGTTTTTGTTATTTTATTTATTTATATTATGTTTGTTTAATGTCTGTGCAACTAGTTGCTGCTGTTGTCGCTAAACAGTGTATGTTGCTGTTGCTGCTGCTGCCCACGATTTGCCCACTTCAAAGATGAAACTAGCGGCAACCAGGCGACGACGACGATACATAGCGACCGGTTGCGTTCCAGGTGCAACCAACTGATGACTGACGAATTACGGACGACGACAACGACAACGGCGACGGCGACGGCAACGGCGACAATCGCGACCGCGACGACGACGACAACCGAAAAACGAGAGACGCGCAAAATTCAGTTGTTGTTGCTGCTTTTGCTATTATTATTGTGTTGATTTTGTTATGCTAAGTAATACATTTAAATTTATTTGTTGCTGCTGTTGTTGGTTTTTTCTCTCTTTTTTGCAAAGCTATAATTTGCCTTTCCGCGTTGTTTTATTAGCAACAACAACTACATAAGCCATCACAGCGCCATCTAGCGCTTGACTTTGCTTAGCGGGCGTTTCAATTTTTACATACATTCACCACACACACACACATTTACACACAGCACAGCTGTTGTTGTTGTTATCATTAAATTATTATTCACTTTAAATGGAGTACACAAATATTTAATTTAATTTTTATTATATGTTATTTATAATAATAATAATATTTATATATGTGTTTACACTATTTAACTAAGAATTTTAATTTAACTTTTTTTTAAGCATGAAATCAAAAACTTTGTTGCACTTTATTTTTACACTCTAAATTTTTCCATTTATTTTATTTTTGTTTATATTACTTGATGTTTTGTTTTTGTCTCGCGGAATTATTACTCAATTTCTTTGTGCCCGGTTTACTAGCAATGCAGTAAGCTGTTGAATCCGTGAATAAAATCTTTCAGTTTGCTGCATTTTACTTAAATGCATAAAATAATCAAATAAAATACCTATTCTATACAATTTAAAAGTATAAACATTATTATATCAAAGCTATTTCTGCTGCTGATCATCCAAAGTGCTAATAACTAAATATGACTGCAAAAATTCTAAGCGAATGCATTAATGGATTTCGACTTGAAATGTATGCAAACAGCAAAAGATACTAACTAAAAGGAAAATTGAATAACAAAAAAAAGATACAAAATTTAATTGGATAATACGCTTATTTATCTTCCATTTCTGACTCTCAGCTACATTTGTATCTGTATCTTTGGCTGCAAAAACCAATCCATCTATAGCATATTAGCTTAAGCTATAGCTTGAGGTCTAGTAGCTATTTTTTATTGTATCTGTATCTGTATCTGCTTGTTGTATTACGAGTAGATTTCATAACTGCGTAGTTCACTGTTGCCTCGTTATTAAACATTTTAACGATCATCATCAGCATGATGATGATAATCATGTTGATGATTTTGAGTTTTCTTCTTCGTTGCTATTATTTTTTTTTATTTATTTATTATTGATTTCATTATTTCCGTCGTGCGTCGTAGTTTGTTGAATTAGTTAAGTGCCACATTAGACGGGCTTCCTTTTTTCTATTGTTTTGTTTAGACTTTTATTTTTATTGTTTTTATTTTTACATTGCCGTTTGCCAAATTGTTTGAGTTTCGTTGCGCTTTTTTCTTTTGAAACAGTTTTAATATTTTAAATATTTGCTTTTTTTTTGCTTTCATTTGTTTTGCATGTATGATTTAATTGAATTCGTTTACGGAAAATAAGCGCGCAATTGACGACTGCTCAAAACAAACAACAAAAAAAAGACCAGAAAATACTACATTGATGCAATCAAAAAATTCGTTGCGTTAATACTCTTGAGGATTCGGAATTAAATATACTAGAAGAAACGTAGTCAGAAAATAAATGACTTAATTAAGTTGACTTCTATTTAATCTAGTTCTACCTAAAGATTCTCCTCATATGAAAATTATAATTAAAATGTTAAATTTATAACAACAGAATTTAGTATTGAAAAAATCTGTTTTCAAATTCATTTGACAACCCTGGAAAATAGTTGCCAGTTCTTTTAAAAAACCAATATACCCAATGGCAGAGAAAGTCACCTAAAAAAGTTTGCAAAAAAATTAAAAGAGCGTTAAATGAAACGTATGTGTGTATTTGTTAATAGCCGTAAGCTTTGACGATCATTCATAAATTGCGTGAACTGTTTAACTATTGTAGGTGTGTGTGTGTGTGTGTGCGTGAGTGTGTGTGTAAACGGGCGCGTGTATTTGACGTTTTGAACTCTTGCGTGTGCCTCCAGCCCGAAGGCAAAGTCAAGACCTTGAAGCAACTCTTTGACCAAAAAACGACAACAAAATTTTTGCAAATGACAAAACAAAAACAATAAAAAATAAAGATAAAACAAAAAAACATAACAACAAATCAGTTATAGGTCAACACTGGTCAGAGCACTCCGCGCAGGTTGCTGTCGAGAGTCTATTGGCCTTGTTCTTGCCACAGCTAACAACACATTTGTATTGTTGTTGTTGCTGCTGGAGAATGGAGGTAAAGATCTGAGAATTCATCAGCGATCATTTCGCAAATGGCAAATTGTTTTGTGTTGAGAAACAAATAAATCTAGAATGTGGGTTTTAGCTGACTGAATTTAATAAATGAAGATTTTTTAGCTCCATTTAGTGTAATCGATAACATTTTTAAGAGAATAAACATTAACAAATCTAGAATGGTTTTATATCTTTTTGAAACGGATACATTTGAATTCCTTTTTCAAATTTTAATCCGTACTCAACATTTATAAATAATCGATAATATCGTTGATCGAAACATATATAATACATGCCCCATGCCCCATGTCGCATGCAACATCAAGTGGGTTATAGGAGCAGTAGCCCATAATCAAGGCATCTGATAGAGGTGCCACAAATGCACTTACATATGCGTAACTATCCATATATCCAACAGATACAATTTGCCATGGAAGGTGACGCCTGCCTCAACAGAGAAAGCAATAATAATAAAAACAACAACAACAATTGCAACTGCAACTGCAAGGAACAGAACAAAGCGCAGTGAAGAGAAATGGCAACAGCAGAAGAACTAATTGCAACGACCAAGTATAAAATCGATGAAGCAAAAAATATAATGAAGAACAACTACAACAAGAACAACAACAACAACAACAGATAGCCCAGCAGCAGCAGAAGAGCGAGAGAAAGAAAGAGAGAGAGTAAAAATTACAAATGGAGAGCGAATGCGCGTTAAACAAATTGCAACAATTTTCCCCATAGAGCAGAGGAGAAATAAGAACTAAAAGAGAAAGAGCCGCGGCAGAGGCAATGGGAGCGGGTGAGAGAGTGAGGCAGCCTGTTGGCCTCCTGCCTACACACACACACAAACACACACACACACGCACATACGTACAGAGGCTGAAATGCAAAATCAAAACTTGACAAAAGTCATTTAAATGCAATTCAATTAAACCGAAACGAAAAACACTCGAAAAACGAAGACTCAAGAGAAATGACTCACAAAGCGCGTAGGAGGAGGAGGAGGACGAAAGAGAAGGAAACGAAAGAAAGTAGCAAGGAAGCAGAGCACGCTAAGCAATAAGATACTGCACATCCAATAGATACAAATGGAAATGTTCAATTATAAAACCAAATAAAAACTGAACCAAACAAATAAATAACAAAAATAAATAAATTCATTTCTATTTACAATACATTTTCATTTGTCAACAATTTTTGACATCCATCACAGCGCAGACGATTAACAATAACAAGAACAACACTGACAGTTAGTTGCATAGAGTTGCCGCCTTGCAAAAATAATGATTAAACAGTTATCGATACATATCAAATTTCTAAACAGAAATCAAACTCGACAACGAGTTCGAAACAAGTTGAGGCAGCATTTAAAAAGTTACCCCCGATCAGAAGGATATTGAAATCTGAGCTGCAGACAAGACAACTTTGTGACTAAGAGAATCTTCTCTTCTCTTGTCTGTGCTGTATCAGCAACAATTCAAGGTTAATCATAGACGAAGGGACTCCAATAAGACAACGAGCGACATTGAAATGGGCAGAGTATTCCAATTGGCAAGTTATTTCTCTAGGAAAGAAGTGAATAATTATTAAGTTATATTAAGGAAAACTAATTTATAGGAAGTATAATTCCAACTTATTAATCGATGCTTATAAAAAAGGAGAAAAAGTAGAGAAAAGACATAAAGAATTGTCAAGTAAATAAGTTATATAAATATGCATACTCATCGATCATATCGATAACGATTTGTCAATCAATTTAAACAAATTTATCGATTTCATATGAACTATTCCAATTCAGCAAAGCTTTCAGTTCAATCGATTATTATAAAAAAGGAAAAAAAAAAAAGAAAATAAATGAAGAATTGTTATGTTAAAAATATATGCATACTTATCGATCATGTCGATAACGATTTATCGATATATTCAAACAAATTTATCGATATCATATGACAATTGTAATCGAGTTGAATAAACCTTTAAAATTCGAAGTTTTTTTTATCTTCTTTTGAGTTTAGTTAATAATTCAGTTAAATTGATACTGAAAACTAATCGATTCTTTAGCAATTCTTCATATTATTATCATCGATTTCCGCGTTATTGTATTCATAATGCACTCGCTCATTTAGGTGGTAATATTCCGTTATAGACTTAATCAAGCTGACAACTTTTAGGCCAAGTCTCGTATTACCTCAATAGGAATTAGACGTTGTGTGTTTATTGCATTGGAAATTCCTGTTCCAATTTAATGGAGTCATCATCTAGTGACTGTTTGAGTGTAAACAATGTGGAAACAGCTGATTTAGTTATAAACAAAATGACTAAATTGCTTTGACAGCTGTTTCTGCGTATTTAACAACAGCAACAACAACAAGAACAATGCCAATACCAAATCCAATCAGAATGGAAAAAAAATCTATACACACATGTGTAAGAAAGAAACAACAAGTAAAAAGGTACAAAGTGCAAACAGCACCAACAACAACAATACTAAACGCGACGAAAATGAAGCGAAAGTGAACGAAAATTGTAACAACAACAACAACGCATTTAATTCTGTTGCGGCTGCAATGACAACAACAACAACAACAGCTGCAAGGATGGGCGGATATCGACGTCAACGTCAACGTCAACGTCGACGCAGGGCTGCACACACACACACACACACACACACTCGTTCACTTTCAATACTTGCAATGAATTTTGATTTTTGTTTACCATATTTACAACACATGATAAATTTCGTTAATAATATTTTGATTAAACTTTACACACACACACAATCTTTTTTTTGTTTGTGGTTTTTCTTTTGCTTTGCTTTGACGTTCACATCGATTTGTTGCACTGTGCAGCTGACGACGACGACGACAGCGACAGCGACTGCGACGACAACGTCGCTGCCTGTTTTAATTTTTCTTTTTTAGCATTTTTTTCATATGCAACTAACTTACACTTGGCAGTTTCCAGTTTTTATGCATTTAAATTCAATGAAATTATAACGAAAACTGAACGCCACAAAAGAAATATGTTGAATTTTCGTTTTGCAACTAAAAAAAAAAAAAAAAAAATCGGACAAAAGGAACAAAAATTTGACGTGAGCGAGAGAGCGAAACGAGTGCGAGAGCACACACACACACACACACAACGAGAGCGTGAGAGCGCGCCACACAGCAGCGCGTGTGAGAGAGGGAGAGCATTAAGTAAACGAAGCTCGTGCAAGGCAAATTTGCAAAAAAAAAATTTTGCAAAAAAAAAAACGAAGAGAAGAGAAGAGAAGAAAAGGCCAAGCCACTTTAAACATGAACAACAACAACAAAAGGGTATTAAACAATTTGCGGCAACGTCGCCAAATGGCTTCCAAAAAAATTTTTAGGTTTTTTTCACTACACACTCGCACACACACACACACACACATGTACAAATATACATATATACAAATGTATATGTACATGTATATACACGCACACTGTCGTCGGCGTCCAGCAACGCGCACACAATTGTGCTTAATAAAAAACACATTTGTTAACAGTTCTACACACTATTTTTGTAGTAAATTATTCACATTTTCAGCGTAAATGCATTGGTGCCGTTTTTTTTTTTTTGTGCCCGTTTCTTATTCAATTTGCACGCACGCACACAGTCACAAATGTAGAGAGACACGCACACACACACATGCACTCACTTTACACATTTTTCTATGCGAATGTATATCGGGGTGCTCACTGCTCTGCTTGTTTTGTGTGTGCAAATTTCGTTTTATATCTATTGCGTTGAACACTTTGCTTGCGATTTACTTATTATGCTTGTGCTTGCGGTATTTGTTGCTATTTTCAATTACAAATCTTTTCACCTTGAAATTTTTACGGCAGGCTCCGAACGGTCGACAGATTGTGGCGGTCGGGCGATAGACACTAGAGTTGTATCGGACTGTTTCAGTTCAGGCTCGATTGAACTACTCACCAAAGTGAGCGAGCGAACTACATCACTGATTCAAGTTCATATTGTTCACATGTTTTGTTCGTTCATTTCGCTCGATTAAGTCGGTTGTGACGTCACAGCGTACTTTAAAAACAAAATCATAGGTGGCGTAGTCGTGTTTATCAAAACAGACAAAAGGTGGTGCCACAATTTTGATGTATGTGGCAATATTGGCTGCATTCTAAAGTATATTTTAAAAATGTAATTTTGTATAAATTTAGCTTTTGAATATTGTCAAATTAATAAATTCACTCAGTCAACTTCGATTAATCTAATTTATTGTGGCAATGAAACATAAATTGTTAAACATTTAGTTTATTTAAAAAGCGCGCCAACAAAATTTTCGACCGAACGCTACAAAGCGATAGTTGCAGCCCGCTGCGTTCGGTCTGTTCAACTGTTGAGCAACTGCTCACGAGCTTTTAGCTTTCTCAACAGTTAGGCAACTAGCGTTCGGTAATCTGAACAGTGGCGGAGCCGATACACATATGGGCGGTATATTTGAAATTTTAAAAGCTTTAAGCAAATTTAATAATTCAAAGATAATTTTGCATCAAAATAAAATGTATTATTATGTGCTTTATAAAAGTTCAATCAAGTAGAATAATTAATCAATTAAATTAACTAAAATTAAAATAAATCTGGCTGAGTTAAGAAATTCGGCAAATGATCGACAACTCACCCCTGACACATACATACATACATAGCTGACCACTCGACTGTGTTGGTGTGCGTTGGAACGTGTTTTGGATTAGAATTAAGCCGATTTAATAACAGCGCCGTCCGTCAATTCCTTTGAAGACTGCAACACCCCCGCGACAAAGGCAACATTTAAATTGCAACGCCAAAAAAAATGAGGAAAAACTCGACAAAATAAGGATAATGGCAAACAGCCGTCCAAGGACATGTTTTCTGCGTAATTAGTGCAAAGATCTGTATGTGTGTGTGTGTGTGTGTAGTTAATGCACCCCTCACTCAGAGTTGCCACCCCGACTCAGCACTGCCTAATAGGGCGAGGGGGGGGGGGGGGGGGGGGGTCAGTGGAGCGTATGCCTTGAATTCTCGTTTCTCTTTTCTCGTTTCGCATTTTTGCCTTCTTTAACAATTTCCATTTGATTGCATTTCGACGCCGGTTCGCACACACACGCACACACACTCACACACACGCACACACACTCACACACACACACGCAGCATTCATTAGGGTGACCAGCGTCCAGTTTTCTGGCCTGTGCTTAACTGTCATTTCCATAAAATCCCAGACACACACACACACATACCAACCAATAAGACAAACAAACATACACACACACTCATCGACAGACGTATGCAAAACTTTCGTTCACTTTCGTTTCTCCTTCTCGCTCCCACTCTCCTTTTGCCTATAATTATGAAGATGAATGTCCTTATTGCTTTTATATGCTTGGCTTGCGCTAGTGTGAGTGTGACAGGGAGAGAGCGCGAGAGAGTTTGGGTGAGTGTGTGTGTGTGTGTGTCTGTGTGTGTCTCTTGTTGCCGACATTCTCTATTAATAATGCTTTCGGTCACACTCTGCATACATTCGCTGAAATTTGTTGCCATTCCCCCAATTTCGGACACTAAAGTTTTGCCAACGGCACACTGGGGCAATGCTGATAGAAAAGGTGAATTAATTTTAGTGTTTATTCAAAATATGTAAAAAATTATGCAGTAGCACTAGGAAATAGTTAATTAATAAAATAAATAAATAGAAAATAAATAAAAACATAATAAATATAAAATAAGTCAAAAAAAACAAATATAAAAAATGAATAAACTTGTATAAAATAATTTC
>JBAMBJ010003893.1:0-80877 GCA_037043495.1 Drosophila recens
TATAAATAAACATACACTTGACTAACTATTAATAAACTTCAATTATAATTCTCTTTGCAGCAAAGACCAAAAATAAAAAATAACCTTGTTTACAATTTACAAAATATATTAAATAAATTGTAAGAAGAAAGAAACACTTTGGCTCCAAGGTAAAATCAAATTGTTCAAGTTCAGCATAATTTTGCTATTGATAAGATGAGTGGACGTGACAATCGAGGCGCCGGCAGCGGCGGTGGAAGTGGAGGAGGAGGCGGCGGGGGTGGGGGACACCATCAACCGCTGAGCAGCGCCATGGGAAAACTAAAGGAGAAACTAACTCGAGCTGGTGTAAGTATGAATATTAAATAGATTAATATTAATTCAAATTGAAATTTTTAGAGTTATCAATTTCTGTTATCACACGTGCTAAATACTTATTAAGCAAGTGAAAGTATTCTTTATTTTACTTTATAATTTTATTCATTTGAGCATCTCTGTCAAAAATATTCTAGCTTTTTAACGCTAGTGACAAGGCAGTCGGTGAATCAATGACCTGCAGACACATTTTTATTTCAATTTGATAGCATCATTATATTAAAATACTATAGACTTAATGAAAGTCACAATTAAGGCAGGGAATTTTTTCATACACTTCTCAGTCTATAGTCAAAATGATAATACTCTAATAATTACCTTGAATATTAGCTGACAATTAAATTAAAATTAAAAAAAAACATAATAATAATAAGAAAGATTAATCTAAAGCAGCGGTGGGCATGAAAACTGAATTCGGGAGCACGACAACAACATCAACACCAACAACCCAATTAGAGTCTACCTAAGTTGGGAGCAGAAGCTGCTCCCGGAGCCACTGCGTGCCCACCGCTGATCTAAAGTGTGAAAAAAATTTAAATACCTACATGCTTGTGAGGAAAAAGTCTTTACACTTTAAGTTGATCCTTTTATATACAATTAAAAAAGTAGAAATTTGCCATTTTTCAGTTTTACAAATTTTTGATGATACCACTACTACCAGTCATACTAACAATTTTTATGACGGTCATAAATTTTAAGTGACTTGAATAATACAAATATCTTTGTACATGAATTAGATCAGTTTAAATGAAACTTAAAAAAAATGTTGTCTATAAAATTGAAGAATTTTTCTATTGAAGTTTTCAAAATTTTTTAGATGATAACAATATAGATTCCTATACCAAAAATGCAATGTGTGTGAAACTTGTGAGAGTGAACTCAAATCAAACGATCTATTTGTTATGCCCAACGTAATTAGTGTAGATTGAAGAAGCTAATGAAATGAAAGCGAAAACATTGACAGGAGATAACGAGGTGCTGGAATCTTGAATCGGGGGTTAATATTTGGCTTTGATTTCAAGAACAGAACAGAACTGAGCGTGGTTTATAATCTCTCTCCAATGTTCAATGTCTCAGTCTTTGGATCGAGACGAGCTATTTCTACTATATATATAATCTGTTGTCGGGCAGGAAACGCAAATTATTATTGATTCGCAATTGTGTGTAGCGCGTGTGGTAAAAAACAGAAATTGAGCTTAATTTAATAAATTCAATAGACATTGTATATATAACATTGTAGAAATTCGAACATTAACAAACATTTTTAATTCGAATTTAAGCAATTCAAGATAATTCCAAGTTGAGCTTAATTTAATAAATTAAATAAATTAAATATAAACATAAAATTAAATATAAAATTGCAGACATAAAATTGTATTTATAAAATTGCAGAAATTCGAATTTAAGCAATTCAGAAAATTCCAAGTTGAGCTTGATTTAATAAATTCAATAAATTTGTATATGAAATTACAGAAACTGAAATTTCCGCAACTACAAAAATTTCAAGTTTCGTGAGCTTAATTTAATAAATTCAATAAAATTTTATATATAAAATGGCAGAAATCGAAATTCCAAAGTTTATTTAATTTAAATAATTAATTTATTAAATTGAAATTTAATTAAATTCAAAAGGAGGAGCTGGGCTATCAACGTGTGGAGAGCAATTTGTCGGCATCGAATACGGGCACAAGTTTGGACACAATATTGCCAGAGGATCCGTTTCCGTTTCCCCAAGAGGCGCCACAACGTCATCCACAACAACAACAGCAGCAACAGTTGCAGCAACAGTTACAACAACAACAACAACAACAAAGGCGACAACAACCACAACCACAATTACCACAACAGCAACAACAATTGCGCTTGTTGCACGACGTGGACGACGAGCCGCCGCTTTCGTTTCGTCCGTTGCTGGAGGACGACGACATCCGAGAGCCGCCACAACTGTTGCAGCAACCACAACAACAACCACCAGCAACAACAACAACAACAACAACGTGGCAACTTGCGTGCCAGTGGCAGCTTGGAATTGACGCCGCTGCCGCCGCCGCCAACATCGTTGGAACCGCATCGGGATCGGCAGCAGCGCAGCATTGTCAGCGGTCTGGGCGAGGAACTGCAGCGCAGCAAGCAATCCCTGAAAGGATCACGTGTGTCCTTTGAAAAGACACGCGGCGAACAACAACAACAGCAGCAACAGCAACAACAACAACAGGGCAACAAGAAGGGCGCGGAGAGCAGCGACGAGGACAGTTTCGAGGATAAACGCATCGGGTTCCAACAGCAAAAGGCCACCAGTGTCGATCACAAGGGCATCTTGAAGGATCTGCGTCACATTTTGGCCACCGACAATCGTCGACAGTTTCAGGCCAAGAAGCATGTCTCGCTGGACATTAAGGGCACACGATTTCTCGAAGATCTGCTAAAGGAATCCTCATCGGAGGAGGAGTTTCACAAGACGCGACGCGAATTTCAGGGACGCAAACATCAGAGTCTCGATCCGCGTGTCACATTCAAGTTAGACAAAGTATTACAAGGCTCCAGCACCGACAGCGACGAGGAGGGCGACGACGCCGAGCACAAGCGTTTGATTCATCGGCCCAAGGACATTACCAAGCCAGTCATTATCGACCTCAAGGATCTGGAGAGCGAGAGCGACGAGGACTTTCTCACAACGCGACAGAGCTTCCAGCAGCAGCGCTCCATCAGCACAGATTCACGCAAAAGGTAAGCTAATTAGACTATAGCATCTATAACAGCGGTGGGCACGCAGTGGCTCCGGGAGCCAGCGGCTGCTACCAACTATTTTTCTGCCTATTCTAGACGCCGTTGAAGTCGACATTGCAAAAGATCTCGCGAGTTCAAGCTAACAACAACAACATAGGAGCAGCAGTCTAGACTATAGACTATGAGAGTATAATTTTTCTTTTCCAAATTTAACATTTCACCAATTCGGAACAGCCCCGCTTTCCAATTTCCTCAATTTAAATCTTGCGATTTTAAATTACCTTAAATCCCAAATTCTCCGATTCTTAATGTCCCTGATTCGAAAATTCCATTTTTCCTAATTCCTTCAATTTACAATTTTCCCGATTCTGAGTATCTCAGACACTCAATTTCTTCCATTTCTAAATCCGTCGATTCCAAATCTTTAATATTCTTAATTTCGCTGATTTTCAACATTTCTTTTTTCTTATTAACTCGGATCACCATTTTTTTAAATTCAGAATATCCCCAATATCTAATTTCCCTGATTTCCGATTTCTCTTTTTCTCAATCTCACAATTTTTTTGGTTTCCAATTCCCCCGATTCTGAATTTCACAGTTATTCAATTCCTCCCATTTCCAATTTCCTCAACTCCTAATTTCAAAACATTCCCAACTTTTCAGATTTTCAACAGCTCCAAATTCCCATTTCCTATTCCTTCCATACCAAATTTTCTCGATTTACAATTCCTCGGATTTCGAATTCCCCCAAAATTGCCCAATTCTCCTGATCTCACATTCCCCAATTAGTTTACTCTTGATTAACAGCAAACTCTGCGACGCAATTTGTATTTATTTGATTTTAATTTTTTTATGTATTTGTATCTTTGTATTTTGCAGTCGTCGACTTTACGAAATGGACGACATGGGCAACAAGCGGGGCGACAACATCCGCCATGCGGTGCCTTTTGTCCGCCAGATCACAGAGGATGGCAAGCCCAAGCTGGAGGTCTACAGGCCCACAACGAATCCCATCTATATATGGACACAGGTAGGTCAAACGACGACGTCGAATGACGACAGCATGATCGTAATCATTATCAAATGTTTACACGCCTAAAAGTATCACAAACATTTAAGTTAATCATGAAAAGCGTCATCTTTATTGCTTGTTCATCATTTACATGGCATAAACGTTGCTGCTAATGAACTTTCGTAAACATTTTGGAACTACATCATGATAAGTGCGCTTCAGTTTAGTCAGACTTTCGTCTAAATAAAGAATACAAATCTGTTAAATTTATTTTGATTGAGAATTTGATGTTATTACGTTTATACGGCAGAGTGTATCATAAACAGCTTCAATTTAAAATGTGCTTAAGGCAATTTAATATAGGCAAATATAGTGACAAAGAAACAAGTTTTTAACTATTATATCAATAGGAAATGTTTTCAATATAATCATTTATTGTTTATTTTTTAAATTGTTTTCAATATAAACTTTCATTATTTTTTAAATGTTTTTTTTGTTGATATAATCTTTAGTTTTTTGAGTAGAGCACATGTTAATAGATTTAAAAATTGTTTAGTTTTTCTTAATTGCTATCTATAGCTATAAATATCAGTAATGAATCAGTCAATAATTAGTATTCAAAATCATTAAATAATTCTTCCGAAATAAGTATCAATTTCGAAAAGTTCGTAATTTTTTTCTAAAATTATTGATAATTGATTAACATCCAATTTTCAATTCATTCAATTTCAATTCAAAAATCTCTTTGCTAGTATTTTTTATGATTTTTTGAATAAGATAATTTCCGAAAATTTTTGTATAAAAATGAGGAAAAAGTGGTCATTTTTAGCAATTTTCAAAAAATTTTAAAAAAGATATGACGAACAGATTTTTGAAAACAAATTTTTTGCATTCACTTCTAGAATTGTTTGAAAAACTTTTTTGCATCGAAAACTTTTTTTTTTTTAAATCGAGCATAAAAGTTGAAAAAGTTGATTTTTACAAAAATTAAAAAATTTTCAAGTAGTTTACAATATTTTCAAATTATGAGTTGATATAACTTTGCTTTACTGTAAATACTTATGATTAGATTTCTATTTTAGTTAGTTGTAATTGAACATATCGAGCCCTATTTGCGACAATAACGTATGCGCCATTTTCCGAAATTTTTTTCTTATGCCAATATGTTTATAAACACCACCCGCATCTGCACCTAAAATATTACATTTTTATTTTATATATTTACGGAGATATTGACCTGTTAATAATAACGTAAGCGACAAATGACACGAAGAAATCAACTTAACGAAACCTAAAAAACTCTCTCCTGTAAAATTGCGTTTTGGCGCATACGTTATTGTCGCAAATAGGGCTCGATATATTGAAAACAGTTCGCAATATACATGGCATAAACGTGCACAGTAGCTGATGTTTCAGCCGCTCTATTGTTGGCTCGTTAACGTTTGGAGACTGTTTGCTAAAAACTGGCGCCTATATATGAGCACATTGCGTAGTCACTGGGAATCACAAAGGGGATTAGAGGGGGATTAAGGGGGGTTAAGGGGTTGGGAACTGGCCTTATGAATGGCATTAAGATTGCCATAAAGCAGGCAGTTTTCAAGCTTGCATTCATACTTTGCCAGCAATTTAGAGCGTTGTATTTGTGGGTCGACGTTTCTACCTTTCCTCTCTCTCTCTCTCACTCACTCTGCCCTCTCCCTTGCTCATGGAATTGAAAAGCGCGTGTCGTGCTATTTTCGCACGCCCAGATAGGTTAATTGAAATTGAAACTGAACTGAAATAACGCAGTTAGTTAGAGAACTAAAAATAAAATTAAAATTACAAAAAAAAATACACGCCCTCAATAAGTGATGGATTTTGTAGCCTGATGGACAACTGAATTGAACTTGCATCCCATTCTATTAATTGTGTGCTATCTCTGTCTGTCGGAGTAGCCAACAATGAAGTCCCCGGCTTAGTTGCAATTGGCATATCAGCCGTGACGCTTGAATAACCCGTAAACCGACGTAAACCGGCGTTTAATCTTTGAAAGACACACGTAAACAGCGTGATAACAGTTTGAACTCATCTCTCTCTCTCTCGCTCTTTAAACTAAGACATTTATTCAATTATCTATCGATCAGTCAATATATATAAATGTATACATATTTATATAAATGCTCTATGCGTTAATCCGTGCTTAAAACCCAATGCAATCAGTACGTGACCGAGCACAAATCAATATCAATATTTCAAATCTAAAATCTACAAAGCTGAGCATTCGAATCCGCGTAGAGAGAGTGTAAAAATTGAAATGACAGGTTGCCGTTTCAATTGCAATAGTTGCAGTTGCAGTTGAGTTTTGTCCGGCCAAGCGCAACAAATGCGTTAGAAAATCACAAACCAAGTTCCGAATTTGCAATTTTCAAAGTCTAGACTCGTAGAGTTTTTTCAAAGTGAAAGGCGACAAGTTGGCAACAACAAGGTTGCTGCAACAACTTAAACGTATCTGAATCTGAAATCTGAAATCGCATTGTTAGATTCATACATTTCATCATCATGAAGATCCTGATGCGAGCGGACACTCACGTGTCCTTCTCGGTGCCCGCCGAGGAGCCAAAAGCCAAATGCACCTACTCTCAGGTACACGAAATGAGACGACAGTTTATTTTAATTTGAAATGAATTTTAAATTATTTGTATGCTAATCATCTCTTATGTGTATCTTTACTTTATTTACAGGTGCTGGCCGCTCTGAGCGTCTCTTTGGGCTCCCTTGTTGTGGGCTTTGCCAGCGCCTACACTTCCCCCGCGCTCGTCTCCATGACGGACAGGAATGTCACGTCCTTTGAAGTCACTGCACAAGCGGTAAGTTGCAAATTACTTTAGAAAAATCACAACAAATACTCCAGTCTGCCCTATAATTAGTGTCGCTCAGTTTAACTTGCTAAATAATGTAGCTCAGCAAATTTCTATAACTCATCATCAACTATCAAAGTCAATTTGGATAATATTCTAAAAAAAAAATGCATAAACTAAACAAAATTATGCTCTACTTTTCAACGATTTTTCTGAAATATTAGGGCATACATTTTTTTAAAAATTTTAGAACACACATTTTTTTCTTAAAAATTCAAAACGTTCATAAGTTAAGGACAGAATTTTCTCAAATTTTTTCAAAAATAAATTTTATAAATTAAGCAAAATTTGACCAAATTTGTAACTATTTTTCGAAATAACAGGTCAAAATTATTTCTAAAAATTTGAGAACACTTATTTTTCTTAAAAATTCCAACACTTCATAATAGGCAAGAATTTTCTAAAATGTTCTCAATAATTTTACAAAAAAAAAAACACAAACATTATACAAAATTTGTTCCCATTTTTAACGATTTTACGCAAGCTCAGGGCAAAATACTTTCTAAAATGTTGAAACACACATTTTTCTTAAAAATTTAAAACTTTCATAGTTTATAGTTAGGATTTCCCAAATTTATAAAGATTTTTTCTAAGAGTTTTATGTAAGAGCAAAAAATGTTCTAAATTTTTAAAAAACAAACTTTCCTAATTTTGTTAAAAACTTTCTCAAATTTGTAATGATTTTTCTAAGATCTCAAGGCATTTTATCCGTAAAATACGAACTGTTTGTTGTTTCTTTCAGTAATTTTTCGTTAAGAAATTTTAGGAACGAAATTTCTACGAAGTTTTACAAGATTGAAGATTTATTATTATTAAATTTCTTCAGTAAACATGTTTTTCTCAAAATTGAAAATGTAAAATGTGTAATGAAATTTTTAAACGCAGTCTAGGAATGAGTCTACAGGGTAAAAACTAATGACTCTATTTTTAAATATGCAATAGTTATCTATTTTAGTCAAAATTTAACTGGAAACCATATTCCTCAGCTTCCATGCTCCATTTTCCTGTTCTGTCTTAATCTTTAAGTCTTTTCTTTATGCATATTTCGTGATTTTAAAAATGTTTCATTCTCTTTTTCCAGGCATCCTGGGTGGGTGGCATTATGCCCCTGGCGGGTCTGGCCGGCGGCATTGCGGGCGGGCCCTTTATCGAGTATCTGGGCAGACGCAACACGATCCTGGCGACGGCGGTGCCCTTCATCATCTCCTGGCTGCTGATCGCGTGTGCCGTCAATGTGGCGATGGTGCTGTGTGGTCGCTTCCTGGCTGGTTTCTGTGTGGGCATCGCCTCCTTGTCGCTGCCCGTTTATTTGGGCGAAACGGTGCAGCCGGAAGTCCGTGGCACGTTGGGATTGCTGCCAACGGCATTTGGTAACATTGGCATCCTGGTGGGCTTTGTGGCCGGCACCTACATGGACTGGTCCATGTTGGCGTTCCTCGGTGCGGCGTTGCCAGTGCCGTTCCTCGTACTCATGTTCCTCATTCCGGAGACGCCGCGTTGGTATGTGAGCCGTGGTCGGGAGGAGCAGGCACGCAAGGCTTTAATCTGGCTGCGTGGCAAGGAGGCGGACGTGGAGCCGGAACTGAAGGGTCTAATGCGTTCCCAGGCCGATGCCGACCGTGGTGCACAACAGAATAAAATGCTCGAGCTGCTCAAGCGTAGCAATCTGAAGCCTCTGTCCATTTCACTGGGTCTGATGTTCTTCCAACAATTGAGCGGCATCAATGCCGTCATTTTCTACACGGTGCAAATCTTCCAGGACGCGGGCTCCACCATCGATGGCAATCTGTGCACCATCATTGTGGGCATTGTCAACTTTATGGCCACGTTCATTGCCACACTGCTGATCGATCGCGCTGGACGCAAGGTGAGTTTATCCAGGGAATATAAAACTTTTATCTATATATAAAACTCTTCGTCTTGACTGAGAATCAACGTGTAGGCCAAACGGTAAAAGCTAGAAAGCTGAAATTTTCACACAACATAGCTGAGCTAATTTCATTGTGCAAAAGACGTTCTGAGAAATTCGATCTATTAGTAGGTCAAAATCGTGGTTAAAGGTTACAGAATTGCTTAGCATGAAAAACTTTTTATTTTCTTAAGATATCTCAACCAAACTCACAGATTATATGTTAGGGACTGTCTCTTACATTCTGACCAAATTTGCTCAAAGTCAGATTACTATATCATATAGCTGCCATAGGAAGAATCGGATGAAAATAACCTTCCGTATGAAAAAATTTTCTGTTTCTTAAGATATCTCAATCAAACTCACAGATTATATGTTTGGAACTGTCTTTAACATTCTGACTAAATTTATTTGAAGTCATTTGACTATATCATATAGCTGCCATAGGAACAATCGGATGCAAAATAGCCTTTAGTTAATTAGTTGAATTTTCCACTCCACTAAATTGAATCTAAATCAAATCTTTATCCATTTTAGATTCTGCTTTATGTGTCTGATGTGATGATGGTGATAACGCTGTTTATCCTCGGCGGCTTCTTCTACTGCAAAAGCCTTGGCATGGATCTGTCCCATGTGGGCTGGTTGCCCCTGAGCTGCTTTGTCGTTTACATTTTGGGCTTCTCGCTCGGCTTTGGTCCGATACCCTGGCTAATGATGGGCGAAATTCTGCCCTCCAAGATACGCGGCTCGGCGGCGTCGGTGGCGACCGCTTTCAATTGGACGTGCACGTTTGTGGTGACCAAATCGTTTCGGGACATGATTGGTAAGTTTTAAATTCGAGACACACTTGAACAATTTAATAACAAGAGATTTCTTTGCAGAATTAATGGGTTCTTATGGCGCTTTCTGGCTGTTTGGCGCCATTTGTTTTATTGGCCTGTTCTTTGTGATATTCTATGTGCCCGAAACGCAGGGCAAATCGCTGGAGGACATTGAGCGCAAGATGATGGGCCGAGTGCGTCGCATGTCCTCGGTGGCCAACATAAAACCCCTGGCCTTTAACATGTAAATGGAGACACGGGAAAAGGACAAGACAAGAAGGATCTATTTGAAGCGATCAAACCAAATATTAGTCTAATGCCCTAGTGCTTAAGTTGTACAACTCGATAAGACGTTAACACGTTAGAGCTATTCAATGTAACTACAAGATACAAGATACTATATACATACATATATATTAATGGCCCAAAATGTGCCTCAACAAACGTAGAACAGCAAACAAAAAAACACAGAATTTCCTTTATGATTATTGTTATGTTTATATAATTAGAATTATTATTTTTATTAATCGTTAAGTCGCGTAGTTTTTATTAATTGATTGTAAATTATGATGAGTTTTTTAGCAATAATTAATTTTGTTGAATTTATTGCTGTAGAAAAATGACATACAATTAAAAATGCATGTATATTTAGTTTATAAGACTTGAAACTTAACCAAAACACAGCTATTTAATTGGCTATTCGAATAATCAGCATGTAAACAAAAAAAACAAATATGAATATATGAATCTATTCAGAAATATCACTCGCAGCAGCTGCATAATTGTAAATGAATATTGTAAATTATATTTAATGAATATACAAATCAAAACAAACAACAAAATCATCAATTATAAATGCTTTCCAATTATATTTATGAATATTTTTATCCCCAATTTCAGCGACGCCTCTGATTTCGAAATCGAAGCAAACAATTTGCATGCGACCTTCCAAAATGCAACGTGAACATTATATTAAAATTCAAGTTTACTATTTTTTCTGACTAAGAATCGTACACGATTTGCATATAAAAAAATAAATACGTAATCAGTTAACTGTTACTATGTTAATATTTACACATTACATTTGAACAAAGACAGCTGATTATATATTTAGTTTGAATCGGAATCTTATCAACAGCTCGGGCCAATAAAAGCAAAACGAAGACGCAGTTTTTGTTTAACTGCATTGATTATGCACTCAATCAATATAATATATAGTATACTCTATATATTTATATTATTTTTAGATTGGAAACATCACATAATCAGATGCATCAGGATCTAGTATACACCAAATATACATGGAGATATTGTTAGAGATTCAATCTTGATAGATGACAGCAGGTATTTTAAGTTAGAAAAAGACGATAATAAATTAAACTACAATCAGTTAAACTTAATGAGAATTTTAAACACTTTAACTATTGCATTAAGTTGATTAAGTGATTAATTTAAATGTCATGGAATGATAAGTAATGTTCAAATTTGACAAAAATTATAATAAACACTATAGATATTAAGACTTTAAGGAGCTCTCTAGGAATACCTCTCTCTTGGAATATCTTGAATAACTTGAATCCTTTTTTGAACACAGCTAGAAATTGCTATTTTAGCCACTTTTTCATCCTTTTCATACAAAATTTTTCTGAGATCATTCCATACAACAAATCATTAGAAATACTAGCAAAGAGATTTTTGAAAAAAAAAATTTTGCAGTCACTATTAGAATTGTTTAGGAAAACTTTTTGCATCAAAGCACTAAAAAATGTTCAAGTAATTTTCAATATCTTCAAATTATGAATTGATATAACTTTAGTTTTCTGTAAGTACTTTTGATTTGATTTGTATTTTAGTTATTTTAGATTGAAGCTTTTGATTAAAGTTGTTTTTGTGCTGGTTGAAATAAGCTGTGAGCCACTGTAGATACAAGCTACTTAAATAATTTTATAAACTTTACTAGATTTTTAAGATGTTAATAGGTTAACCAATTGGATTTAGTAAAGACCTTTCCTACAGAAAATTTGAAAAACTGAGGGGCCAAATCAGTAAAATGAATACAGAATCCTTCTCCTAAACCGGTCTGATATTTTGTTAATTCTGGAACAACAGACAGATCTTCTAGATCAAGGAAATAAACAGCAATTAGTTAATAATCGCAATGCGTTAAACAAAGATTCTTAAGGAAATGTAATTAACAGTCGTTAATTAACAAAATTATAAAGATAATGTAAATGTACAGAATCCAGACGACATTGCAATTTTTAGAAGAGATCATCAAAGTAAATTATAGATCAAATAATTTATAAACATTTCTAGCTGCTGCTTGAACACTGCCTATAGTAGTATCATTAACAGTAGTTGCTGGTTGAAAACAACTGAGAACCACTGTAAATGTAAAGTGGAATGTATGTAAATGGGAACCTGATCATGCTCTGTAATTGTTCTGTAATGCAGCCTGCATATTCGATCAAGCTGCAGACGCTTAACAGCGACGTAACAGAAACAAATCGTAGCAGCGACGCAGCTTATACTGTACGTTTGCGGCAGCGCAGTAGCAGCGCAAATTTCCTATGCATTTTCCTGCTTTATATTAGCAGTTAACACATTATTACAAGTATAAACTTGGCCAGCAAGAGCGCATATGTATGTATGTATGTAACTTACCCATTACTTGAACGCGGCAAATTGCGCAAATGTCGCACTCGACGTCCCAACTCCACATTGCCACCGCATTCCATTTCTTCAGCGTAAACATTTTCTCCGGCTTGTTATCCTCCGTCGTTCTGTTATCCACTGAGTTTTCACCATCATCGGCCATGGCTTTGTTTAAATGCAAATGCAATTACTATTTATTAAATTAAATTTATGTTTTTAGTTACTGTTTTTGTTTACGCTTTGTGAATGCCACTTTGCTGCTGCTGCTTCTTCTTCGTTGCAGAAACAGCTGTTCGCTGACTGGCCAACCGCCAAGTCCACAACATCCACACAGTCCACAACGCATGCACCCTGTGCTGTTGTGGATTCCATTCGACTTGACGCGCGCATTTCAAATTGCCAGTTTGCATGCAAAGTCTTTACAATTGTATTCTGATTGATTTCAACCGCATTGTAAATATTTCGAAATACAGCAAACGCAATTTACATATATTATTTGCAGTTTTACAGTTACATTTACCATTCTGTGCAATTGAGGTCATTCTGTAACTCGAGTTTTAAAACTCTGATTTTTTGGATTTCGTTACGCTTCGATTGCGAACGATGAAGCCAATAAAAAATGTAGCAGACGCTGATATTGCCAACACTTGCAACAGTGCTGCCCAAACAGCTTTTTTTCCCCGTCACATCTGGCGGGAATTGAGTTTTTATTATTAAATTGCATTATTATTATTTATTTAGTGTCAACTTAGTACAGTTGACCAAAATTAATGTAAAAATTGAAGTAAAAGTTAAGTAATATAAAAAATTAAGTAATATTAAATTAATTAGAATTAAATTTAAATTTAACTGAAATTATAAAAAAATTAAAAGGTTTATAAAAAATGTATAACAATTATTTGATTTGGTTTGATTTCTTTCTAATCTCTAAAGATTTAGAGAACAAAAAATCGAAGTCCATAAATTTGTTTCGAATTTCAACCAAATTAATAGTTATTGCTATATTTTATACAAAATAAAAATTAATTAAAAGTAAATATAACTTAATTATTTTTATTAAATTAAAAAGTAAATAGCTTTATCCAGTGTGATACTAAATTTCTAATTTAATTAAATCGTCAGCTATTTTTCAGATCTTTATTAAATTGTATTATTATTATTATAAAACTGTTATAAAAATAATTTCATTTGATTTAACTTGTTTCACAAATCTCTAAAGATTTTGGGAACAAATATTTAGGTCCATAAACTTGTTTCAAATTTAAACCAAATTAAAAGTTATTGACATATTTTATGCAAAAAAAAAATGCATTAAAAGTGAATATAATTTATTTATTTTTATTAAATTTAAAAGTTTATAAATTTTTAATTTTATTTAATCATTAGTTATTTTTCAATAATTTTTTAGTTTCTTCCCACTAAAAAAAACAGCTTTTTCTGCTTGTCAAATTTGGCAACAAATGAACATAAAAAAAACTCACAAATTGCTTTCAAAACGCTTTATGACAGGGAAATATTGCGAAAATTTACAATTGGCAAGTGATTGTTTGGCTCGTTTGGTCAGTAACATTTTTTTCTTATTTTTTGTAAATTTAAACACTTAACAAATGTGTGTTGGCCATTTCCTGCAATTACGGTTAACTATGATGCAATCGCAAATCACTTGCATAACGAACTGGCCAAGAATACACAGCCACAGCAACAACAACAGCAACAACATCAACTTGTTAACTGGTTTTCATTTTCATTTTCATTTTGAAATCAATTTTCGTGGGGCAGCATGAAAGTGTTACGTTATTTTCTGCTCTGTGAATCGCTCTACGAGTAATTACTTTTCACTTTCACTCCAATTTTCTTCCTGTCCCCCTTTTCCCCAGTTAAAAACATTTCTTTTTCAGTGTTTCTTTAGCTTATAATTTAAATATAAAAACAGATATGCGTACAGCTATAACAATGATACTCGTACAATAAAAGTATAACACATTTGGCTTGAAAATTTGTTGCCGTTCCCAAAAAAAAATCGCCAGATGTTTTTTGGCGTATTTTTTGTTGGTGGCAAGATCTTGTTGTTGTTGTCAAGTAGCTAGTTAGTTTTGTCCTCTTACTAGCTACTTTTTGAATTTCTAGTTCTTCTCCTCCTTCTGCTCTGAGTCCGCTCCTCCTTGTGTTTATCACCCGTTCAACGTCCAGCTCAACGTTGCTGCGTGGATGCAACAAAGATTCTCTGTTAGTGTCTTTGTGCTCTCCATTCTCCTTCTTTCTCTTCTTGTTCTTCATGTTCGTTTTCTTCTTGTGCTCGCGTTCTGTGCTAACAACGCACCCATAATTTCTAATAATGATGTTCATGGTGGCTGTGCTGATAATCGTGATGATCGTCATGATGATGTTCGTGATGCTTAAAGATGGGCACCTCCACATGGTATTTCTGTGGCACGGGTATTTCCTTGTGAATGGGCACCTTTACCTCATGGTAGACAGGAATGGGCTTCTCAATGGGCACCTTCACCTCATAGGGCACGGGCTTTTCAACGGTGTACGGCACCTTCTTTTCAACGGTGTAGGGCTGTGGTACGGGCACCTTGACATGCACGGGATATGGTTTCTCTACCTCAACCTTGTAGGGCTTATCAACGGGCACTTTCACCTCATAGGGCACCTTTTGTTCCACAACGACCTTGTACGGTTTTTCGACCTCAACATCATAGGGTTTCTCTACCTCAACGTTGTACGGTTTCTCCACCTCATATTTGACCTCGTAGGGCACCTTCTTGATGACTTCATAGGGCTTGGGAACTGGCACTTCCACTTTCACCTCATGCGGCACCTTCTTGATAACTTCATAGGGCTGTGGCACTGGTACCTTCACCTCATATGGGATTTTCTTGATGACCTCATACGGTTCGGGCACATGCACTTTCACCTCATATGGCTTATCGACGGGATATTTCACCTCATAGGGCACTTTCTTCTCCACAATGTAGGGCTTGGGCACATGAACGGCGTATTTGACGTATTCCTTGACATGCACCGGATATTTCTTCTCTACAATGTAGGGCTGTGGTACATCCACTTTCACTTCATAGGGGATCTGTGCAGAAAATTATAGAAGAACGATTGATGTAATTAAATAGATTTTTAATTTTGAACAGGGATCGTAACTCTAATAAGTTGTATGAAAAAAGTTATAAGAGTTATTTCCTAATATTTATTAAAAAAAAAGTTGAAATATAACTCTTATTTGAAATTTTTATGATAGAAATTGAAAATAAAAGTTATTTTACGATTTTTATTATAAAAGTTGTAAAATAAAAACTGAATGTAAATTTCTTTGGAATACACCTTTCGGTCCAAAAGACATTTACATTCAATTTGTATGTGACAACTTTTATACCGAAAATTTTAAAATAACTTTTATTTTAAATTTTTACACCTTTCGGTTCAAAAGACATTTACATTCAATTTTTATGTTACAACTTTTATAATGAAAATTTTAAAATAAGTTTTATTTTAAATTTTCATCAAAAAAATTTCAAATAGGAGTTATTTTTCCAATTTTAAATAAAAATTTAATAAAATAACTTATATATAATTTTTATAATAAAAATTGAAAATATGAGCTAAAAATCTTTTTAAAAATTAAAATTTTAAATTAAAATGTATCCTGTTCTTGGATAGTCCTTCCAAAAATAGCGAATGTGGAATTTTTATTCAATGTCCCTGTCATTTTTTTGTAACTTCTATTTGAAATCCCTGATTTTTAATTTAATATTGAATACATAATTTTATTTTTTTTTTTTAAATATTTCTTAGTGATTTATTCTTTTAAATCTTAATATTTTTTGGACCACTTTTAGAGAACTTTAAATAATAAATCTGTACTGGCAATGTTTGAATTTTTAAGCTCAAATTTTCTATGATTTCTGTTAATTTTTATTTCTATTTCTATTCAATTCGAATATTTTTTTAACTTTTAACGTCAAGTAATAAAATTTTAACCCCTCTAATAACTCACCTTCTTTTCAACCGTGTAGGGAACGTGCTTAACCACTGTGTAGGGAACTGGCACCTTCTTCTCAATGGTCACCGTCTTGATGTGCTCGTGATGATGATGATGGCCATGATAATCACCCAGATGCAATCCACGCTTCTCCACAGTCTTACTATCCTCAGCCTCGGCCTCGGCCTTCGCCTCCGACTTCGACTCCGCCGCCTTCTCATCGATGGCGGCACAATGGGCCATTGCCAAGCACACGGCGAGACAAGAAACAACGAACTGCAAAAAGGATAACAAGAATTTCGAATATTGTATACACGTTTACTTTTCACAAAACACAAACAATATAAGTCACGACACAATATATAAATCACAATCACATATTAATTCTTTAATCCTTTACCATTCGCATTGTTGAGCTGTTGCTTTGACGTCTCACGAGGAATTCACAATTACTCCACAATAAACTGTGTTATACCAATAACGAGATCCAAGCTGGTACTGATTCGTTCACTCGCTGCATTCGGCTTTTATACACCAAAAAATTGGTCTATCGCAACGCGCAATTCACCAATCACAATTCACTTCTCTCCCTCCCCCCACCAATTTAGCAGCAGCAGCTCCACTCTTGAAACACTTCCTCTCTCTCTTTTACACCAAAAACAATTCGACGGCGACTGCGCAGCTGGCACATTCGCTACTTGTTGTTGTTGCTGCATTTGTTATTGTTGTGGATGTTGAGGAACCGTCGTAGTGTTATATGAACAACTCGTTTCTCATTTCAACGACGACGACAGCGCGACGTCGCAACGGGATCTAAAATGTGGATGGTATTTGGGGTTGGGGGTTGGGGGGAGAATGGCAAACTGCAGGAGTACGATTACGATTACGATTACAACAAGGTAATCGGGTCGTTATCCTACAAAACAATAGCTAGGAAATTGTTACACAGACCCAAATAAAAACAGCTCACAAACATACATATGTATGTATGTATGTGTATGTATTTCCATATGCAGCGCATGCTTTGATTTTACTGATGATAAACCCACACATACAATTGTTATTGGCTTTACATAATATGTATCTTAAGCCAGACATTGACATCCTACCTGTAAATCATATGTAAATGTGATATTGATATATGACAGATTATGTAAATTAAAAGGCGATTGCATTTGTGATATTGACTCTGCGGCATAGTTGTAAACAAAGTTACTTTGTTTTGTGGTAAGTGGCAAAAACAATAAGAAGGTTAAACACAATGAGTGCGTTGCCTTTTACATATGTCTGTCTGTATGTAAGTATGTTAATAACAGTTTCAAGTTGCAGAGATCGTCTCTCTCTCTCATCATATCATATTTGTGCCAGGCTTTGTTATCGATAACAATATGCCACAGCTTAAGGCGTTTTATTGTAACATAGCATTGAGCTTTGTGTTGCTGAATAAAGCCAAAGGTTAAAGCTCTACAAATCGAACTGCTAAAGAAAAGAAAGACACAAAATACAAATGCATGTCTGTTTGTTTGCATGTGTGTGTGTGTGTGTGTGTGCTTTTTGGTACATCCCCCCAAAGCAACAATTTTGCTGCCACATTTCACTCAAATTGGCCAAAAATTTCGACTTGAGTCGATGTGGCATGATCATGATTACAGTCTGTAGGAGCTATGAGCGTGACTGCATGTACGCACAGTGAGTCAAATAATTGTTTTGACAAAATACTAAAATAGGCTAAAATAGTCAGTTTTAGCAATTTGAAATAAATCATAAAAAATAATAGCGAAGAAATTTTTTGAAATTTTTTTTTTTTGCAGTCACTACTATTTAGAATTGCTTAGAGAAACTTTTTGCACCATATAATTTTTTTTTTTTTAAATCGAGGATAAAAGTTAAAAAAGTTTATTTTTACAAACATTAAAAAAATTTTAAGTAATATTTAATTTTTTCCAAATATGAGTTGATATAACTTTAGTTTTCTGTAAATACTTTTAATTAGGTTTGTATTTTAATAAGTTGTAATTGAAGCTTTTGATTAAAGTTGATTTTTGTGCTGATTGAAATAAGCTGTGAGCCACTGTATATTTTATTCTGCGAAAATAAAATAATATTTAACTTAATTTTTTTATTTATTAATTTATTGATTCAAAATAAATAGAGAGATTCCTGGGGCTTAACTTTTTTAAGAAAATAAAAATAAATAAAAATGTATACGAATTTTTATATATTTTTCTTAAAATTTAAAACTTTTTCGTAGTACAGTCGAGCTTCCCTAACTCGACCTTCCCTAACTCGAAGTTTCTCTAACTCGAACAAAATCGAATGGCAATACTAGGCAAATTTCATACAATTCTACTTCCCTAACTCGAAGTCTCCCTAACTCGAACTTTTTTCGTGGATAATGGTGATTCGAGTTAGGGAAGTTCGACGTATTTTTTTCAAATTTTTCAATTAAGTAATTTCAGCAATAAATATATGTAAACTACAAATTTTGTCACAACAATTACTTGACTGACTGTACGCATATACGATTATGTGTGATTTATATGTACATATGTCTGTATGTGTGTGTGTGTGTGTGTTTGCGCTTTGTGCAATCCATAGTCATTAAAATTGAATACGTAGCAACAGTCGGCTATTTAAAACACACCATGCAGTAACTTTTGCTACTTAGTGTGCGTTTAAAACTAAAACAAAATCCAAATTAAACAGATCTATGTTAACACACACACACACACACTCACTTCTATATGTATGCGCACACTCTCTTTAGCCAGGCATGTGCCATTAGCAGTGCATTAAACAACAATAAAAAATATGAAAACTGAAAAAAAAAATTTCGTACCGCTTCGTGCAGAGTTTTGAAAACCCGCAAGCAGACGCGGAAGACAGTCTGGGAGAGACGAACGGTAACTGGGCACAGTGGCTACAAATGTATGTGCACACACTCATACACAAAGCATTTACATGCCTATTCTATTTCATAATCAAGACAAGCCGCTGAATTTCGCGCACTAATTGCCCATTATTGCGCTAACAATTACAATTGGAGCCACTAAATTTGATATTACAATTCTTGGTGCCACAACAACTTACTAGACACATACAGTATGTCATGTAAGTGCTTGGACAAATTAATAAAATTATTCTGGTCAATGACCTTCGTATGATAAATGTAAATATGTTGGTTCATATTTGAAGCTGCATCTTACTATCTCTTTGGATAGGAAAAGGTGATGTGTAATATTAATATTAACCCTGACCCAGTAATTAGTTTTCTTATTTTGGCGTTGTAAGCCATTAATTGCTGTTATTTCAAAGAGATTGTTTACCCCTTTTAGTGTGATTAAACTTCAAGTGGATGTTGTTTTCGAGCGTTTCTTTTTATTAGTATCAGCAAATCAGTTGAGTCGTAAATATACTTAAGGGCCAAACTGTAAACTGTAAAATGTAAAGAGATTGTTTAGCATCTTGGTGGCAAGTCCTTGAAATTGTATTTAATGCATTAAACTGGTTAGCATTTATAAATGTTTTATTTATTTACATTTGATTATAATCTGTAATAAAAATGACAACTTAAATTCGATTTGCTTAGGGAAAATTTCTTTAACAATTTCTTTGTACCTTGATAAAGGGTATAATATTATTATTTTTTTTAACATTAAATTTTCTAAATTTTTTTAAATTTAAATTTTTTCTTATCAACTTATTTAAATCGACTATCAATAGGTAAAATAAAAACACAAAAAAAGAAATAATTAATTTAAATTGTATTAATAACAGGGACCGTAATCATTATGAGTTATATTATAAAAGTACATGGTAATAAATATTTAAAAAAATTTAAGGATGTAATAATAAATTAATGTGAGGGAAAAATAAAACTTACAAATAATCATTATTTATGTTTTTTATTTTATCACTCAAAACAAAACTTACTTTTAAAAATGATAACGCTATCGTTTTAAAAAATTTCTTTTTGCGTGTAATGGGTCGCCTGGGTTTCTTTTAAAGGGATATGCCAAGACATAAGGTAAAATCCTACTCAAAAATCATAAATCAAAAGTGGGTTTTATTTTGAGCGAAACAAATAAAAATCATAAATAATGATTATTTTTTGTGAGTTTTTTTATTCGCTCAAATTTTATCATATCCATTATTTTTTGTGTATGTATTTAAGTCAATGATTTTTTGATGTTAACAAATTTCAATATCAATTTTTGCGGTGCCTGATTAATAATATTTCAGTAATAATCGACTATTTTTGTCTCTTATTTTATTTTGTTTTATTTTATTTTAAATCTAATGCATTTCAAATTTTTGCGCGCCTTGACAGTCGTTAGGCAGCCCTGCCAAAATGTGGCCAGACTGTTAAAAACACACCATGCAACACTGCTAAGCTGGCATTTGACAACACTGCGCTGCCATTACTGCCGCTGTCAGTTTTATACGCAAGTCATTTTGGCATCAAAGTCATTCCGGCATTTGGAAATTTGTTTATTGTTCATTTCAGAGACGAAGCAAAGTAAGAATTTTACAAATAAATTGAAAAATTAAAAGTTGAGAGCATTGGTATTGCAGGCAAATACAGCAGTTATGTTTATGACACGCTCCGAATACGACAGAGGTGTAAATACCTTCTCGCCCGAGGGCCGCTTGTTTCAGGTGGAATACGCCATTGAGGCCATCAAATTGGGCTCCACGGCCATTGGCATTTGCACCAACGACAGTGAGTATTGAATGGCGGCAAAGGTCTGGTTGCGGCTCTACTCTCAAAATGTTTACCGGGTCTCTGCTAGTTTTTTTTATATCAAGTTTGTTCAAAAGTATGTAACAGGCAGAAGGAAGCATCTCCGACCCCATAAAGTATATAAATTCTTGATCAGCGTCAACAGTCGAGTCGATATACCCTTGTCTGTCTGTCCGTATAAACGAAAGGATCTCAGAGATGCTAAGAGCTAGAGCAATTAATTCAATTTACATTTTCTATGCCAGAATGTTTATCGAATTTGTCATCTTCAATCCAAGTTTCGGAGTGGTGGAAGTGATAAGTGCTCGACAAGCGAAACAGGAGATCGAGGTTCGAATCTCGCTGCTGTCGATGTAAATGATTTTTAATTACTTTATTTTATTATTTTTTTTTTTTATTTTTAAAATTTGTTTAAATCGTTTATCTTTTTATATAAAAATGTAGCTGCCTCAAAATCGATAGGTTGATATTTAAATATAAGTATGAGAATTGCATGGGCAGGGTATATTACTGTCGAGTGCACTCGACTGATCGGCTTGTTTTAATTGAATTTTGATATTTTCAATGCAAAATGCACAAAGCAACCATGCAAAAGCTCATTTTGCGTTACAAATTTAAAAATTCCATTAAAAAAAATAGCGGAGACCCGCTAAAAATTGTTTCACCAAAATTCATTATCTTTTAAATTTCTAATTTTATTTTTTTTTTTTTGAGATTAGAGCCGCAACTAGACCTTTGCCTTAATGGCTGACAATATTAAATTAATTTTAATAAAAATCAATATTTAACTAGGCGTTGTTTTGGCTGTGGAAAAGCGCATCACTTCACCCATGATGGTGCCCAAGACGGTGGAGAAGATTGTCAAGGTGGACGAGCACATTGGCTGTGCCACCTCCGGTCTGATGGCCGATGCACGCACCTTGATCGAGCGTGCTCGGGTCGAGTGCCAGAATCATTGGTTCGTCTACAACGAGACAATGACGGTAGAGTCTTGTGCCCAGGCCGTGTCCACATTGGCCATACAGTTTGGTGATAGCGGCGACAGCGACGGCGCCTCTGCGATGAGTCGTCCCTTTGGCGTGGCCATACTCTTTGCCGGCTTCGAGTCGGGCAAACCACAGCTGTGGCACATGGATCCCTCCGGCACCTATATACGCTACTGCGCCAAGGCCATAGGATCGGGCAGCGAGGGCGCCCAACAGAATTTGCAGGATAAATATACGCCCGAGATGAAGGTGAAGGATGCCATCGATTTGTGCTTGAACACTCTGAAACAGGTCATGGAGGAGAAACTGAATGAGACGAATGTCGAGCTGATGACCATGACCATGGAGAAGAAGGAGTTCACCATGCTCAGCGAGGAGGAGGTGAAGAAACTTATCGAGGATCTGGCGTAAACTTTATCGCGATTAAGAAATACATTTGGTCTATGTGAATAAAGGGATTCTAAATCACGATCTATTTAGAAATTACACTAACTGATTGTTCAAAATGGGATAACTTTATTAAAACTGTATAGATTTCCAAGCCGAATTATTCTCGTGTTTAAAAAGAATCCCAAAATTTTGAAGAGTTTAATTACAATTGTCGGTTAAAGTAAGAAATTCGGATAAATTCCGTTTGAATGATACAAAACTTTTCTTAACCCATTAGGTACCCATAGAAAATTTAGAATTTTTGTAATTGTCTTCTTTTTCATCTTTTCTTGGTTTCAAAAATAAAATGTTTGGAAGCAAAAAAAATTCTTCAAACAATTCTAAGAGAGACTGCAAAAAGAAATTTTCAAAAACCACTTAGCTTGTATTTTTTTTAATTTTTTGAAAATTTCTGAAAGTTACTATTTTTGCCACTTTTATCTCCTTTTCATTCAAAAAATTATAAAAAATACTAGTGATGAGATTTTTTAAAATTTCTTTTGGCAGTCACTATTAAAATTTTTTGGAAAAACTTTTTGCATCAAAACATTTTTTGTTTGAGACCGCGAAAAAAGTCAAAACAGTAGACTTACAAAAATTCAAAATTTTCAATGGGTTAAGGTAAGTTTTGTATCATTCAAACGGAATTTAAATGACCTTCCGATGGATGCCAAACTTAACATAAAATAAGTTCTAATTACGAGTAGATTAAACTTTAGTGTTGTCAAAATACTTTTACCGACGATTGTAACTGAATGTTAAAAATTCAAAACTTCATCAAAACTGAATCGTTTTTCAAGCAAACTTACACTCGTTTTTTATGAAAATTCCGAAATTTTGAAGAGTTTAATTATCTTCATAAAATTCTTAAGTTTTCCCTAATTAAAATAAGACACAAGCTTGCTTTTATTTATATACAGTTGACTTTATTTATACTGATTTCATTGTTGATTTCTTTTTCGTTTGTTTTGTGCATACTCACTAAAAACATTTCTTCGAGTCCCCTACAATGTGTGTGTATACTTATTACATGAACTGTTGAGCAAATCAAGCAGCTTTCGATTAACTTGGTTAATCTCATTACAAAGGCAAATCATAAAGAATTTTCACTACAATTATGCACAGACTTGATTTATAAGTTTATCTTTCTTTTTGTGTGTAATAAGAATAACTTTTTATATAAAAATTTACCTAGAACCAAAACAAATGGTTATGCAAATTAAGGCGCATATGCATAAATCTAAATATATATATGCTATATAATAATATATATCAAAGACAAGATAATTAGGTGGATATGGATATGGAAAGGAAGTTGAGAGTATAAAAGGATTTTGTTGGCAGGGAAGACGAACACAAATACCAGAAAGAATATGGAATAAAAATCAAATACATTTTCATACATAACTAGATCGAGTATATAACTATATGCTATATATACAGTGGCAGCAGAATTAATAGGGACACTCTTTCATTTACTATAACAGCTATTCGAATTTTAAAAAAAGTCAACTCTCAAAACTTTTTTCCTCGATAATTTAAAAAAAAATGTTGGGATGCAAAAACATTCTACGAACAATTTCAGGAGTGACTGCAAAAAAAATTTTTCAAAATCTCTGCTTGTATTTTTTTAAATTTTTTTGAAAATTTCTAAAAAGCCACTTTTTGCTTGAAAAATAGGAAAAGGGGGTTAAAATAGTCATTTTTGGGATTTTCAAAAAATCAAAAAAAAAAAAAGAAGCGAAAATATTTTTGAAAATCCTTTTTTGCTGTTACTCTTAGAATTGTTTCCAGAATTTTTTTGCATCACAATATTTTTTGTAAAAAATCGAGGAAAAAAGTTTTGAAAGTTGACTTTCTTTAAAATTCGAATATTTCAATGGGTTAAGGAAAGTTACGCATCATTCAAACGGAATTTAGATGACCTTTCCAAAAATATTTTTTAAATTTGAAGACTTGACTTAGAATAGCTGTTGTAGTAAAAAAAAAAAGAGTGTCTCTATTAATTCTGCCGCCACTGTATGTGTATATATATATATATATATATATATTTATATTATAAAGAGCATTCACAATCGTTTACATCAGACCTAAGTTTGATGTTCGCCGCCACTGGGACTGCTGTTGGTGTTGTTGGTGTTATTGGTATTGTTGTTGTTGTTGTTACTGTTACTGTTGCTGTTGCTGCTGTTGTTGCGCAACATGAGCCTGGACAGACTCGTATTTGGCTCACTGAGCGAATAAATTTCGGGCTCAAAAACCGGCGGACATTCCATATTTGGATAATCCGGTGTGGCGGCTTTTGAGTCCACCGAATTGGTGTTGGATACTTTTGGTGTTGCTGCTTCATGTGTTGCCGCCGGCTCCTCAGCAACTGTTGCTGTCGTTGCTACTGCAGTTGTTGCTGTCGTTGCTGCTGCCGTTGTTGTTGGCGGCGGCGGTGCTGGCGGCAATGGCGGCTGCAACGCTTCGGATGCACACAGATTGGTGTTGGAGCGATAACTGCGCTGTGTGGGAAAAATCACCTGCGAGAATATCTCCTGATCACAATCGGCCTCCAAGTCAGCGCTGCTGCTGTTGGGCAGCTGCTGCAGCAGCTGTTGCTGCTGTTGTTGCGCCTGTTGTTGCTGCAACTGCAACTGTTGTTGCTGCTGTTGCTGATGATGTGTGAAGAGCGTGCGATGAAACAACGGCGAGCCCAGAAAGCGATTCTCCTTGGAGGGACGCGTTGGTGTTGCTCCTGCACCCGATGTTGTCGATGATATGGACAACTTGGCCGTGCTATTGATGGGCGCGGAATTCTTGCGCGGTGCATCATATTTGGTGCCCACCACACGATCCCGCAGATCCTGATTGTACGTTTGGCTTTTCTTGATGTTGCTGTTGCTGCTGCTGTTGCCCATGTTGCTGCTGCTGTTGCTGCTGGCAGCTGCCATGTTGCTGCCATCGAGCGCATGATTCGATTTCGATTTCTTATTCAATGGCAACGTCATTGTCATGGGCGTAAATGGAAACCGACGATCGTTGCTGTTGCTGCCGCTGCTGCTGCTCGATTTACTTTTGCTCTTCTTGTTGTTGCTGCTGCTGCTGCTGCTCGTGATGCTGTTGGATTCGGCTGCCTCATCGCGCTGCTGTTGTTGTTTCTTGCTGCTCTTGTGCAAAAAACTGGAGAAATGCTGCGAAGCGCGAAAGAAATTCGAGCGTGGTTGTTGTTGTTGCTGCTGTTGCTTCTCCTGTTGCTGCTGCTGCTGCTGTTGCTGCTGATGGAGTTGCTGCTGTTGTTGCTGCTGCCATAGCAACTGTTTCTCATACTCATTGCAGCTGGATTGCCGGGAGACGCTGATGTTGTTGTTGCTGGTGGTTGGCTCGTCGCCAAAGATCAGCTCGTAGCCAAAGTCGCGCAGCTTTTGACCCTCCATGGTGCGCGTGCGTTTGATGCTCTCATCGTCCGGCTTGAAGCTGTACTCGTAGTCCGGCGTCTTGGGCAGACTGCGCCCCTGAATCTTCGCCGGCGGTTCGCCATTTCCATTGCCGTTGCCATTGCCAGACGCTGATTTGGCTGCTGCTGCAGCTCCTGTTTGATTGCCTAGAAGAATCACAGAATAAGATGTTTTAGAATATTAAAAAACAAGCGTATCTGTCGAGTGCACTCGACAGTAATATACCCTGGGTCTAGGCCTCGACACGCCGAAGATTTAATACCCATGCTATTCTCAAACTAATTATCTACCTGTGGCAGTTACATACATATAATATATAATACAAATAAGTGATTTTAACCAATTAATTCGATATCTTAAAATTTTAATAATTAATTAAAAGTAAAAATAATTTAAATAACATAAAATATTTTTGACCAAATCAGGAATCGAACCCACGACCTCTGCCGCACGAGCGCGTATCTCTAGCATTAGTCAATCACTTCAAAAAATGAAAAATTTTAAATAATTAAAAATCATCTGCATTGACAGACCGGGGATTCGAACCGTGATCTCCCGTTTCGCTTGCCGAGTAGCTATCACTTACACCACTCCGCCACTTGATGTAATGCAGGCAAATATGATATACATTCTCGATGTACATTTTGGCAAAAAAAACATAAATATAAAATGAATTAATAGAATTTCTATTAAAAGGCATTTGACCAAATTGTTAATATCTTCACTATTTATGGCCCAATCGTGTTAAAAGTTGGTGAATAATTTCTGAGCTTGTTCTTACATACGTTGGTATAAAAAAATTTTAAGTCTAAACTCAAAATTAAAGGTGATGTCAGTTCTTACAAATTTCGAAAAATATTACTCAGAACACGAAAATTCGGAAAAAAAATTAGGAATCCAAAATTGGAAATCGAACAATTAGGAATCCAACATTACGAATCCGAAATTAGGAGTACAGTTATTAGGAAAAAAAATTAGAAAAAGAAAAATTGGGAAAAGAAAAATTAGGAAAAGCCGAAATCCAAAATATTTGATTAAAAATCATAAAATTGGGAATTGGGAAAACAAAAATTAGGAAAAGCCGAAGTCAAAAATATATTATAGATATTTTTTTCCTAATTGTTTTTTTTTCCTAATTTTTGTACTCTGAATATTTTTCTTTGTTTAAAATATTTAATTTATGATTCCTAACTTTATCTTCCCAATTTTGGATTCCTAAAACTTTATTCTTGGTTCTTTTTCTTCTCTTTTGAAATTCCTTAAAAAATTTTCGGAATTCGTGTGAAGTACCACCCCGCAGGGTATAACAAATATAGTAGTTACCTTGTGTCTGCTGACTGGCATTGGAGTCGGTGCGCATGTGCTGTCGGTTGTGCTTCTCGATGCCCAGATGCACCCGATTGTTGTACATCTCCTGCGACTCCTCCAGCTGCTTGCGCAGCATCAGATCCTTCAACGTCATGTAGCCCTGGATATTGTTCGGCTGATGATGACTGCCATCCAAGTTGCCATCGCCGCCCGCCTTCTTGGTCATGAACGAGGACTTGGTGTGCGACGAATGATGATACTCAAAGACCTCCAGATTGGGATTGGAGGCGTGCAGATAATGATACGGCACCTTCTTCAAACTGGACTTGCTGCTGGGACTCTGACTCTGGCTGGGACTCTGACTTTGACTCTGACTCTGGCTGGGACTTGGGCTGTTGCTCTCCTCGAAACTGGGATGCTGCTGCAGGGAGCTCAAAGTGGGCGCGGGGGAATTGGGTGGCCCGAGGCTAAAGGAAGCGCTGCTGACCACCGAGCTGCGACTTGAGCTGCGCGACAATTTGCGTGCTAGCTCGGGCGGAGCAGCTCCACCAGCTAAGCCGCCTGTTCCCGCTCCAGCTCCTCCTCCTCCGGCTCCTCCTCCTCCCAGTTTCACTGTCGGCGTCGGCGGCTGTGCGGGATCATGATAACCCGGCGTATTGGCGCCAATTTGTATGCCACAACTGCCTCCAGGCACCTTCCTAAATGTCTGAAAATTCGCCGTTGGCACCGGAATATCGCTGGAATTCGTTTTGGCCGCATTGCTCTTAAACGTGCCCATGGTGAACTTGCGCAGGGAATCAAAGTAGCCACGATCCTGTTTCATGCTGCTGTTGTTGTTGTTGTTACCATGCATACCTGTTAAGTAATGATTAGTAATCATAACCAAGTTCATTAGTAATTAGATTATTTGAGTTTAAAAGTCGAACCAATAATTAAGTTACGATTATTTTCGGTTCAGCGCAATTTTTTAATGATTACAACTAAAAAAAATCAAAACAATCTAAAATTATTACAATTATTCAAAAGTAATCAGAAAAAAAATAAAAAATAGTCCGAATACTCAAAAAGATTTTTTTATCGATTATTTTTAATTTTTTCCGAATACTCAAAAAGATTTTTTATCGATTATTTTTGAATTTTTCTAATTATTTAATGACCATTTAGTAAAAATCAAATTATTTTAAATTTGCATAATTAAAGTAAGCTAAATAATCAGAATAAAATAAAAAATAATCGAAAAAAAAAACTTTTCTGATGTTTTTGATTATTTCTGATTATTTATGACTATTTAGTAAAAATCAAATTATTTTAAATTTTCACTATCAAAGATGCCAAAATCAACAGAAAAAAAAAATCATAAGTAGCCCGAAATAATCAGAAAGATTATTTTTGATTATTTTTGATTTTGTAATTATATAAAAATTATGATTACAAAAATTCAGAAATAATCTAAAATTATTACATTTATTCAAAAATAATCAGAAAATTTTTTTTTTAAATTTTCGGATTATATTTAATTTTTGCTAATTATTTCTGATTATCTTTGATTATTTCTGATTATTTATGACTATTTAACAAAAATTAAATTATTTTAAATTTTCACAAAGTAGCCAGAATAATCAGAAAGATTATTCTTGATTATTTTTATTTTTTGAGATTATTTTTGAAAAATAATTTCTGATTATTTCAGATAATTTTTGATTATTTATGACGACTTAGTAAAAATCAAATTATTTTAAACTTTCACAATCAAAGTAGCCAAAAAAATAAACAGAAAAAATCAAAAATAGTCAGAAAGATTATTTTTCGATTACTTTTGATATTTTCTGATTATTTTTGGATAATTATAATAATTTTAGATTAATCAGAAAGATTATTTTTGATCATTTTTGAATATTTCTGAATATTTTTGAATAGTTGTAATAATTTTAGATTATTTCTGATTTTTTGTAATCGTAATCATAATCTAATTGATGAGTAATTCTAATCGAAATTTAAGAGGTATTTTACCATGATTCAAGCTGCTGGTGGGCGTGGCCGTCAGCGTGGCAATCACATCCTTCGAGGCCTGCGGCGACGGCGTGCACAGATTGGTATTGACCAGCGCCTCATTGGCCTCCTCCTCGCCCGAACTCTCGTTCTCCGAGTACAGATCCTTGCTGCTGCATGCTCCTCCTCCTCCACCGCCTCCACTCACCCCCGCCGGCAACTTGAGCGAGGCAATCCGCAGGAACTCCACCCACTGATTCAGTGCATCCTGCGACTCGGCGGCAAAGTAGAAACTCTTGGCCGTATGATAGACCTTAAAGGCATGCGGCTTCGAGTGCACCTCCTTGGCCAGCGACACCGTGAACCCGGGCAGGAAGATGACCAAACTGGCGCTGCTGCTCTGCTTGCTTCGGAAGCCGTACAGAATCGTGTCCAGCATCACGAAATAGATGCGTGCCCAGTAGGTGACCCCACGCAGATTCTTGGTGCGTCTATAAAGATGACCCTGTATATCCCCAGTGCCCAGCAGCTTGAGATTTGTGTTCCTCCGCTTGGCCATCAGGCTGTGCTTCTTCTTCAGCGTCAAGGTGCGCGTCTTGCTGGGCGTGAGCAGCTCGCTAATCTCCTGCTGCTGCGGCTGCTCCGGCGCTGGCTGCATGCTCGCCGGCTTGGGCGGCGGCGGCGGCACCACGGGCGGCGTCAGCTCCCGCTGTTTGCGTGGACGCGGCGGCGGCGCCGGCGGCGTCACTAGGAGAAACTCCTTCCTTGGTTCAATGGCCGGTGGCGGCGTATCGGATTCCTCCTCGCCAGAATTGTCATAGGCGGGCGTGCTGTGACTCTTGTCCAGGCGTCCACGTCGCTGCAGCTGCTGCTGTTGTTGGATCAGCGATGCATTGATGGCCTCCGCCAGCGGCGGCGTCTCCCGCGTCGCCCGATCAATGGCCTGGAGCAACTCTTGGCTGGCGCAGCTCCTCAGCGTTTCCAGCGCATCCTCGTCGCCCTCGTCCGCAAAGGGTATGGGCTCAAAGGTCTCCAGTATGGTGTTCTCCACATTGCACGTGAACTTCTCGTTCTTCACCACATAATCCTCCACCTTCATGTGGGCATCGAAGCGCACCACTTTGCTTACACCTGGTTTGTAGCGTTCCAGCAGTTGGAGCTGCTGCTGCGACTCCAAACCCGCCTCCGTCAGCTGCTTCAGCTTCCTGGCCTCGTTGAGGAGTCGCTTGGCGGCATCGGCGCTCTCACTCCCCGCCAAACCGATGCAGGTCGTCGGTCTGGGCGCAATCTCCAAGCCATAGCCAAAGGATATGGATTTGTCGCGTATGCTGGGCGAGCCGGGTTCACAGCTGTTGATGCCTCCTCCGCCTGCTCCTCCTCCTCCTGGCTTACGCTCATGCCAGGATGGTATCACCAGATGCGGATGCTTCAGGCTCACAAACTCATCGCCACAGATCGTATTCCTTCGCTGCAGCAACGCCCGTGGCTTGGGATAATACAAACGCATCTCCCGACTCACGGACTTGGCATCCGTGGGCGTCGAATCCGAATCCGAGTCGGAATCTGTGGCCGCTTGTATCTCCTCCACCTTCACAACCACTGGTTGCTCCTCTGCCCGCTGCTCCTCCTTCTCCTGGGTCGTCCTGCTCACCGTCGTCGTCGTCGTCGTCTCCAGCGTCAGGAACGCAGCCCTGGGACTCGGACTGGGCAAATTGTCGGCCCAGCGATTGCTCATATTCCGTTTCTTGCTGGGCAGCCGATAAGGCTGCATATAGATCTGGCCGTACATCTTGGTGTGCTTCGGCCGCTTCTTCACGGTCAGCACGACATCCGGGAGCGCCTCCCGCAGATGATGGAGCACCGTCATGTGCTGCCAGCCCACAACCGTCTGGTAATTGATCTGCACAATCTCATCGCCGTCCTCAATCTTGCCCGAGTTGTGAGCCGGCGAATTGTACTTGATGTCCGTCACCCGATGGATGCCATTGTAGCTGGACTCGATGTTGAAACCCAAATCCGATTCCCGCTGCTTCTTCAGCGTCACCAGATTCAAGGACGCCGGCTGCAGCACCATGGGATCGGATATATCCTGTATAATGAAATTAGCCAAACGTTCCAAGCGTTCCGCCGTCGCCTTGATCTGGGCCACCGGACGCTCCGCAAAGCGATCCCGGTGCGCAATCGTGGCCAGCTCCAATCCGCATCGCAGCACATTGCCACAGTACTCGCGGTACATGTCCTGGTTGCGAAACGGCGAACGCTCCAGATTGCCAATCAGCGGCTTCAGTGTCGCTATCGTCCTGGTTATGTCGTGCAGTGTCCGCGTGTCGATCTTCGTGCTGTCCGCGTGATTCTTGGCCAGCTCACGGTGCAGATTGCGCGCAGCGGTGCCCACGTGCAGCGCCATGAACTGCAGGTTGTCGTTCTTCAAGTGATAGTGCTGCAAATACACAAGAATTTCTCAGTACAGTGGTACAAAAACAATTTAGCTACAGTTCAAAAAATATATGTAAAATAATCGAAATTAAATTAATATTTATATTTACTTAAGAAATAAAAAAAAAGACAATTTCCCAGTACAGTGGTACAAAAACCATTTAACTACAGTTCAAAAAATAAAAATAATCTAAATTAAATTAAAAAATGTCTTTATATTTATTTAATAAATTTAGATAAGACAATTTCTCAGTACAGTGATACAAAAAAAAATTAACTACGTTCAAAAAATATATGTATATGTAATTTTTGTTTAAAATAATCAAAAATAAATTAAAAATATGTATTTATATTTATTAAATAAACTACGATAGTATAATTTCTCAGCACAGTGGTACAAAAACAAATTAACTACAGTTTCTTTATGCTCAAAAAATATATGTAAATGTAAATTTCGCTTTAAATAATTTAAATTAAATAAAAAATATGTATTTATATTTATTTTATAAATTAAGATACATATTTTATTTAAAAAAAAATTATAATGAAATTCATCGAGTTAAAAACTAGATATACAGTGGCTTACAGCTTATTTCAGCCAGCATAAAAAGCAACTTTAGCCAAAAGCTTCAATTACAACTAACTAAAATACAAACCTAATCAAAAGTATTTACAGAAAACTGAAATTATATCAACTTATAATTTGAAAATATTGAAAATTACTTGAACATTTTTCAGATTTTGTAAAAATTAACCTTTTTAACTTTTATCCTCGGTTTAAAAGAAGGCTTGGCTTTTAAATTTATTTTACAGTTGTCGGATAAAGTATTTTGACAAAACTAAAGTTAAATCTACTCGTAATTTGAGCTTACATTATGTTAACATTGGCATCAATGGTAAGGTCATTTAAGTGTCGTTTGAATGATACAAAACTTTCCTTTACCCATTAAGTACCCATTGAAAATTTCGAATTTTTGTAAAACTGTTGACTTTCTTCCTCGGTCTCAAACAAAATATGTTTTGATGCAAAAAGTTTCTCTAAGCAATTCTAATAGTATCTGCAAAAAAAATTTTCAAAAATCTCTTCTCTAGTATTTTTTATGATTTTTTGTATGGAATGATCTCAGAAAAATTTTGTATGTAAAGGCGGAAAAAGTGGCTAAAATAGTAATTTTTAGAAATTAAAAAAAAAAATATCAAAAAATACTAGCGAAAGCATTTTTGAAATTTCTTTTTGCAGTCACTTTTTGAATATAATGGTTGAAATAAGCTGTGAACCACTGTACATATGCACTTATTTTCTTTGTCAAAACAATTACTTGACCTACTGTGTAAATAACTAAAAATTAAATTTAAAATGTTCTTAAATTCAAAATAAATCACATTCAATTGGAGACTCACGAAATTCCGCAGATTCTCGACGGCCTCGAGGACGATCTCCTGGTGGCCAATCGCCTGCATGCCCAGATTCTCCAGCTCATATGGCCGTATATTGAGCAGAGCACGTCCGCCGATATCATGTTTCGAAAAATATCCTTTCATGGACTCGTCGAGACCTGAGCAATATTAAAATACAAACAATTATTTCACTTGAAAGTTGTTTGTGAAAGGAATGTTGTTGTTGTTGCTGTTGCTGCTCTTGTTGTTGTTGTTGTTGTTGTTGGGTGGCTGCTGCACTTTTCCTTGACCTGTTAAGAGCACTAGAATTTTGATTACCTCTTATCCAGTCTGTCACTTGATCGGGCGTCCATTCTGCTATATTTATATAGGCCATACTAATTATAAAAAGCACCAACTAAGCACGCATCTACTCCATTTTGAAAATTGAACACAACATAAACAATTGATTAAAATAAAAAATGAGTTTTTGTTCAGACCAGGGCTGGCAATAACTAACTTATCTCATCTGGTTCACTTTTAGCTCGCGGAACTTAATGAGTCATTTTTGTGCATTGATATCGTTCCTTTAGTGGGCAACCAAGGTTGCCATATCCTTTGTTGATAACTGTGGAATGCGTGAGACACACGACAACTCTATAGAACAGCTGATAATGTTGCTACAGAAACTGAGTTTTTACTTTTGCTGCAAACCTGCATTGCCAATTGAAATGCTTTTGTTTTATGAAAGATGCATATTTATTTAAGTAATTTACATTAATAGGCTACATAATGTAGCGATGTTTAATTCAGCATAAAAAACATCGCTGACGCGCACGTTCTGAGGCGCTGCTGCCTCTTCGCACATATGTACATAATATACTATATATTATAGAGAGAGAGAGAGAGGGCACATCAGAATAATCACCGCGTGGTTGGTTGGCTGTTCATTTTAGCACATTGCAATTGCAACAGCACACAATAAACTGGGGAAATATGTCTGTAACCCAGACGAAACAAATCAAGTTTTATAATCCAGCGAGTTCCGCAAGTTCCGACAGGTAACATAAATAACAAAAAACAAATTGTGATAATTGTGAAGAGCGTGAAAATCCAGCTAAAACTCATTCATCACTCGGGAGCCTAAAAAGTTGAGCACGCAATAAAAATATACATATGTACATACATATATAATCAGAAAAGCCCATGAGCATACACATATGCATGTTTACATAAATATATAAACATACATACATATGTACTTAATTAAGCGTGTGATATTGGATATACCTTATATGTTTATGAATTTGTGTATGTACTGTACATATGATAAATAAAATTGATTTCACTATTGAAATTCGCTGACAACGTCGCAGCGCTGCAGCAGAATGATAACAAAAAAAGCGTTTATTTTGTACACACAAAACAGTTATAACACAACGAAGCAGTAGATACAACAACAATAACAAACAGTGTTGCCAGAATGTTAATATTTAAAACAAGCTAAATTAAAACACACTAAAAAAAAAATAAAATATATATTATTATATAAAAAACAATATGCTTAAAAAAAGCCAAACTAACATAAAAAAAGTTTTTTGTTTTTATCTAAAATTTAAATTAAAGTTTTAATCATTTAAAAGTCTAGCATTAAATAAGCTAAACTGGCAACACTGCTGCGCTACCTTTCGGCTGTACCTTCGTCTTCGTCGTCTACGTCGACGTCGTCGTCGTCGTCGTCGTCAGCTGCTTTTAACCTTAGCTCTGCCAATCGAAAAGACACTGAAATAGACGGCAGGCGATTGCGATTTCTTCACACACATTTTTAGTCATTCTCCAACGCGGCTGCAGCACGTTGCTTAAACAGTATTTTTACCGGCATAAACATACATACATACACACTTGCATATATTTCGATATTGAACAAAAGAAAGATTTAACAACGCAATAATAACAATTAAATTCGTAAACACGCTACACTGTAAATCGCAAGCGTTTTGGTTCGTCGGCCACATTGTGCATAAATTTGTGTGTGTGGGAGTGTGCTTTGTCTTTCTTTCCGTCCCACTGTCCGTGCGTGCGTGCGTGTGTGTGTGTGTGTCTGTGTGCGAGTGATTGACCCATTTCGCTGTTTAAATTCTCAACGCATACAAAGACATTGGATTTTTGTTGTTGGCATTGCTCATTGGCTAAAATGAGCAGCATCACGTTTTTATGCAGCAAAGCAACGAGCAACAACAACAACAACAATAACAGCAAAGATGTGACGACAAAAGGAAAAGCAGCGACAGTAACTTCAGTATTTCCAGCACTAACAACAACAACAGCAACGCTTCAACAACAGCAACAACAACAACTGCAAGCAACACCACCACAAACACAGTTAGAACTGCTGCACAACAAATTGAAGAAGCTTAACGTTGCGGCTAAAACGAACGGTCACAGTCACATGTAAATCATTGCATTTTTATTCACATTTTATTTAAAATACATATGTACATGTGTGTATTCAACGTTTCATTTGTTTTTGTTTTTGCATTTTTTATTTCGCAAGTCTGACAAACACTCACACACATACACATGTTTGTCTGTGATATTCTTTACATGTATTGGTGTGTATATACAAGCTCTAATTGTTTTGTTGTTGTTACTTTTGGTCTTTTTTTTGCTGTGTTTAATTAACGTTCTTTTTTTTTAATATCGTTTATCGTGCTGTTGCGTCGACTATCAGTCGCTGTCGCTGTCGGGTTGGCATCGCAAGCAAATAAATACAAATACAGCGAGACAGCGTCATCAAATGCTGCTGCTGCTGTTTTTTTACCGCTGCTGCCGCCGCTGCTGCTGCTGCCGCTGAAGTTGTTTCTGTTTCAATTTCAATATGGCTGCGATCAAGCCACGTCTGCTCCCTTATCAACTTCTTCCTTCTAACACATAATGTTTGCGCACAGACAATTTATTCTCTCGCTTATTCACTCGCACTTACATACGCTGCTGTGTCCTGCGAAAATATCAACCTGTTGGTCGTCGTAACACGTGGCAACCCCACAACATTCCCTCTCAACTCTCCACTCTACACACTTTTTACTGTTTTGTGCGTGCATATGTATAAATAAATACATACTTACATGATGTTAAAAGGCAAATGCTTTGAGTATTTATATATTGTATGTAGTTAAACTATAAATAACTGAAGAATTGGCCACAGTAGAAGCGCCATGAGGCAGACAAATAAATGCAAATATCCATATGAAAGAGTGCAGCGAACTTTGTATGCTACTGGAATTATGTACATACATACATATGAATGTATGTTGGCATGCAATTTGCCCAGCATTTAGCGTCGAATTGTCTGACTGAAGTCTACACAAACATATGTTCGTATACAGTTACTCAAGTAATTTTGTTGACAAACTAAAAATTATATGCAGCTTTAATTAAATTTGTTAAGAAAGATATAACGATATTTTCATAAAATTAAAATAAATTATTTGCATATTTTTTATTGGCAATAAAATTACTTTACAAACTGTATATGTGTGTAGGCAGATACGCTGTTAATATGCTCAACTCAAAAGAAATATTTTGCAACGACTGCAATTAAAATATATGGTGCAATATATTTTTAATTACAATTAAGAAGTCTTGGAATTACTGTATATAATATATGTAAATGCGAAGCAGCGTGTAAATTCAAATATGTATGTAAATATGCCCATTTATTTAAGCGGATGCGATAAACTTATTCTGGGAATTATACGTTGTTATTAACTTGGGCATGAAATCAATGTTTTTTCCCACATCTATCGGGGGTGCCACAGAAATCACTTTCGCTTGAATTTCACTTAAAAATATATGAAATCTAAGTGAAATTCAAGTGAAAGCGATTTCTGTGGCACCCCCGTATGTTTGTATATGTATGTATGTATTTGAAAAGTCCAAACAAATGTTCGTATGTCAATGTTTTTCTGTCTAGCCTCTAGAAAATAAATAAATATTCATAAATATCGCATCATAAAACTGTTTAAAAGATCTGAGGCTCTCGGCCTATTCATTCTAGCATCTAGATGCTACAATAACATTACAATTCATGGCATCGAATATCCGCCAAATGGTGTGAATATTGTGGGAGGGGGGAGGCATGAATCTAATTGGGTTTATTTGATTTTCTTGCGAAAAAACAAACAAAGATTATTTAAAATTGATGCCGTTTGCAAAGTGTATAAATAAACGTGATGATAAGTGTTTTTGATCTACCCAAATTCTTGATTGTAAATAAATAAAATAAATACTACTTAAAAGTATGCTAGAAATATTTCAAATATGCGTGTGTACACACTCATGCATAGGTAACGGAAAATTCAGAAATGTCATTTAATGCATCACTCTCGCACTAGCTCGCTCTATCTCTCTCACTCTCCCATTTCTTGACACAGTCATCCTTAGCAGTGATGCCAAATATTTTACGGAAAAAAAAGACAAAACGGCCAACACTTTCAACGTTCTCCCATTGTAAGAGGTGAATTTTGGTGTACTGGGATTCCCAGTGTTGCCAAAACTAGTCCGTTAAAAAAAGCCAGATTTGAATAGTAAAATTTTACAGAAATAATAAAAAATATGGTACTGTTTTTTGGCCAGCTTTTATTTTATTTTTAAATTAGAATAGAAAGAAGGTAGAAATAAAATAACAGAATGCTAAAACAGTACCATATTTTTATATTATTTTTTCAAAATTTGCTTATTCAAATCTGGCTTTTTTTAACGGTCACAGTTGGCAACCCTGACTGGGAAAATGTTTTCGCCTTAAAATTCAATTAAATTGAATATATAAAAAAAAACAGATTTTCGGATAGAAGATGTTTGTGGTTTTTTCCCGACTGAAGCAGCTAAAAACCAGACAAATCTATTCGAAAAATGGCCAAATTGGCATTACTGATCCTTAGCCGGCATTCGGTTGATAATATTCTGCAAATGTATATAAGTATATGCATTTATATACTCTTTGTATATACGGCTAGACGCTTAAGTCGCGTGCCAACAAATCTTATCTCGCTTTTTGCGTGGGGGAACACCGTATTATTTTTATTACCTGATATAATTATATTAAATGTGTATCAGTAATTGTATTTGTGGCTTCTTTGTTAATTCATCAACTGATTTCGATTTCAATTCTGTCAACTTTACAGCGATGATCGCTCCGATGTGACGGAACCGCTCCACATTGATCCCTTTGACAGCGGTGCCGGCGGCAGCGAGCTGAACTGTTGCCCGGCCTCGCCCACAACGGTGCCGGCGAAGTCGGCGTTGGAGTCGCCGTTGCGGAAATCGGGACGCAGACAACGTACCACATCAATTGGCAACCAAACGACCACTGCCAATCCGTCCGAATGCATTATAAGGTCGAATAATCGCACCATTTATACGGCTGGACGACCACCTTGGTACAATTGTGCCGGCCAGCAGGTGGAACCCTTTGTCATAGGTGCGTAAGGTGTACTCCTTGTTGTTGGGTAATGCTTATTGAGAGTTTTTCTGTGCAGGCATTTGCGGTGGCAGCGCGTCCGGCAAGACAACAGTCGCGGAGAAGATAATTGAGAGTCTAGACGTGCCTTGGGTGACGCTACTGTCCATGGATTGCTTCTACAAGGTGTGTACCAATTAACATAAATGACTGTTTTAGTCATTGGCAATGGGACAAGAAGATAATGGGAACAAACAAACAATGTAATGCTAATGAAACATTTTACAAGTACTGAAAAAAGTAATGTTAATGAAATGACATTTCACTAGTATGGGAAAAAGTAATGCTAATGAAATGATAATACAGTAGTATTGAATAAAGTAGAGCTAATGAAATGATTATTCAGTAGTACTGAAAAATATAATCCTATTAAAATGACATTTCACTAGTAATGTTAAAAAATAATGCCAATGAAATGATAATACAGTAGTATTGAAAAAATTAAGGCTAATGAGCTGGCATTTTACTAGTATTAAAAAAAGTAATGCTACTGAAATGATATTGCAGTTATATGATATTGCAGTTATATTGAAAAAAGTAATGCTAATGAAATGACATTTCACTAGTATTGAAAAAAGTAATGTTAATGAAATGACATTTCACTAGTATGGGAGAAAGTAATGCTAATGAAATGATAATTCAGTAGTATTAAAAAAAGTACAGCTAATGAAATGATAATTCAATGGTATTGAAAGGTAAGGCTAATGAAATGACATTTCACAAGTATTGGAAAAAGTAATGCTAATGAAATGATAATTCAGTAGCGTTGAAAATAACAATGCTAATGTAATGATATTTCACTAGTATTGGAAAAAGTGATGTTAATGAAATGAAATTTTAATAGTACTAAAAAAAGTTATCCTATTGAAATGACATTTCACTAGTAATGTAAAAAAGTAAAGCTAATGAAATGATAATTCCATGATATTGAAAAGTAAGGCTAATGAAATCACATTTCACAAGTATTGGAAAAAGTAATGCTAATGAAATGATAATGCAGTAGCGTTGAAAATAACAATGCTAATTTAATGACATTTCACTAGGAAAAAATGACTAGTACTGAAAAAAGTTATCCTATTGAACTGACATTTCACTAGTAATGTAAAAAAGTAATGCTAATGAAATGATAATACAGTAGTATTGAAAAAAGTATTGCTAATAAAATGGCATTTCACTAGTATTGGAAAAAGTAATGCTAAGAAAATGATAATTCAGTAGTATTGAAAAAAAGTAATGCTAATGAAATGATAATTCAGTAGTATTGAAAAGTAAGGCTAATGAAATAAAATTTCACTAGTATAAGAAAAAGTAATGCTAATGAAATGATAATTCAGTAGCGTTGAAAATAACAATGCTAATGAAGTGACATAAATAAATATAATGCTTTTAAATTCCTTTGCAGATTCTTAACGAGAAGCAACATCAACAGGCACTCAGCAATGAATACAACTTTGATCATCCGGATGCATTTGACATTGACTTGCTGGTCGATGTGCTGACCAAGCTGAAGGAGGGACGTAAGGTGGAAGTTCCCGTCTACAATTTTGTGACGCACGGACGCGAAAGCCAAACGGTAAGCAGCATTAATTCCAAGGTGAAATGCATTCCGATTTATTATAATACCAATACCATTTAACATTCTCTTAGAAAACTATGTACGGCGCCAATGTCATCATATTTGAAGGCATACTTACTTTTCACAGTCCCGAGGTGCTGAAACTGCTGGACATGAAAATATTTGTAGACACAGATCCGGACATACGACTGGCAAGAAGGCTCAAACGGTAGATGATAATATAATCATTATAATAATCATTATTTAATATATTTTTATTATTTTTATGTGCAGTGATATCTCACAACGTGGACGCGACTTAAGGGGCGTACTGAAGCAATACCTGAACATGGTGAAGCCTTCGTATGCCAATTATATAGCACCCACAATGGCACATGCCGATATTATAGTGCCACGAGGCGGGGAGAATAAGGTGGCCATAGCTCTAATAGTGCAGCATGTGCACACACAATTGCAATTGGTAAGAGAGTTTTATATATTTAAGAGCAGGGTTTAAAACCCTAACCGCAACCGTAACCTTTAACCGGTAAAAACCGATTGAAATTTAAAATTTTCATTTGACCGAAATCTTAAAACCGAAACTCTGTAAACCTTAAAAGCCTTTTAGTAACCGTTTCATTAATAAGAGTTAAAAAAAAAAAACAAATAAAAGCAAGCTGCAAAAATAATCTGCATTTTATAATAAAAATTTAAAAAAAGTTTTATTTTTAATTTTATTTAAAAAATTGAAAATAAGAGTTATGGTGTAATTTAAAATACAATTTTAAAAGCATGTTTTTTTTTCAATTTTATTTATAAAAATTTAAAAAACAAATTACAAATAATTTTAACGAATAATTTTGAACTGTTTTGATTTTTTCCGATTCATAATTTTAAAAATGCTTTATGTGTATTTTTTTTTAATTGAAAATAAGAGTTATGGTATAACTTTTAAATACAATTTTAAAAACATGTTTTATTTTCAATTTTTATTATAAAAATTTAAAAAACAAGCTAAAAATAATTTTAACGAATAATTTTGAACTGTTTTGATTTTTTCCGATTCATAATTTAAATAAAGTTTTATTAGAAATTTTTTTTTTTTAATTGAAAATAAATGATACGGTGTAATTTTTAAATACAATTTTAAAAGCATGTTCCATTTTCCATTTTTTATTATAGAAATTTAAAAAAACAAGTTAAAAATAATTTAAACGAATAATTTTGAACTGTTTAGATTTTTTCCGGTTCATAAGTCTTGTTTGCAATCTCTGATACTTTGTTATTAGTTTTGTATTTTATTTTTGATGGTCTTTTTTATTTTTAATTTTGAATTTTCATTTGTGATATTCATGATTGAATTTTAAGACACACAAATATATTCTTAACTAATCCCTAAATTGTTTTTTGCAGCGCGGCTTTAAGCTACGTGAAACTTTGGTCAATTCGTACAAGGATCAGCCCATGCCAGATTCGTTGCATAAACTGCATTCGACACCGCAGATCAAGGGACTGCACACGTTCATCCGCTGCAAGAATACGTCGCGGGATGAGTTCATCTTCTATTCGAAGCGTCTCATTCGTCTGGTCATTGAGTATGCACTGAGTCTGTTCCCCTTCAAGGCGACGTGCGTGGAGACGCCCCAGGGCGTGTTATATGAGGGCAAGCGCATGGAGTCACGCAAAATATGCGGCGTGTCCATATTGCGTGCTGGGGAGACCATGGAGCAGGCTGTTTGTGATGTGTGCAAGGACATACGCATTGGCAAGATTCTGATACAGACAAATCTGAAGACTGGCGAGCCGGAGCTCTACTATTTGAGGCTGCCCAAAGACATAAAAGACTATAAAGTGATACTGATGGATGCCACTGTTGCCACGGGTGCTGCTGCCATGATGGCCATACGTGTTCTCCTCGATCACGATGTGCCCGAACAGAATATCATTCTTGCCTCGCTGCTGATGGCCGAAATTGGTGTCCATTCGATTGCCTATGCCTTTCCCAGGGTAAGCTTTAAAAACAAGAATAAGTCAACTTTAACTAACATCTTGTTCATCTCGTTGACAGGTTAAAATTGTTACTTCCGCTCTGGATCCGGAGATTAATAGCAAGTTTTATGTTATACCCGGCATTGGTAACTTTGGCGATCGCTACTTTGGCACTGAGCCCTCTGACGAATATTAGGAAGGGCCAACCAGCCACAACCGCAAATCGCAAACCAAGTTTCTTAAGTAATATTCCTAGGCTAAAAATGAAATCGTTACTTAAATTATCAATTCAGAAAACTTTGCATTCTCTTTGATTTTACTGGAAATACGAAGAATCATCCATAATTCCACTCATGACATCATTTCCAAAGTAGGATTTGATTTTTTGAATCTTTCCGCCAAAAGATTTTAGGGTTGTACTCGTCGATTAGTTATCGGGCCTGCCAGCTTGTTTATCAAAAACAAAAACTGCAGCCCTGCAGTTATTAAGATTATTTTATGTTAAAATAATTTTTTTCGTCAGAATTAAGTTTTTGGCTTTTCCGAAAATTAATAATTTTAAATCTGTAGCATTCATTTATCGGAATACCTCTAACGCAAAAAAAGCTGGAAAAGCTGGAGTTGATTAAACTCCTACTTTTCAACACTGTCAATAGCTTTTTGGTCCAAGTGGCAACGCTGCTTTAAAATTGAAAAAGAAAAAGTAACGAGTTTGCATTCAAATCAAACGTTTATTTATTTTTTTTTGGCAACTTATGGATGATATTGACCATTGTCAATGTCACTGTGCTCCGACTGTGCCGCCAGAGCCAAACGTTGTGCCTCCTGCTGCGCCCCAATGGCCGCATGCTCAGCGGCGATTCGGTCAAAAGCATTCAAGTGTTTTTGCGTTGCATGAATAACGGCGGCGCTGCCACGCGGTGCGGCTGATTGTGTCTGCAATAAACAATCAAATGTAAATTAAAAGCTTACAAATTTTCGCACAATGTGCAATTCATAGAGATGGGGCTATGTTGGGCAAAATGGAATTGTGTAAATTTGGGTGAACAAAGCGATGTTGATGTCTTTCGCTGTTTTCTAAATTTACAACACTAGCATCGGTTACATCCGTACATCAGTGATGCCAATTTGGCCAATTCGGATAGATGTGTCTGGCTTTTAACTGCTTCAGCCGGAAAAAATCTCAAAAATTTTCTATCAGAAAATCTGGCTTTTTTAAATTTAATTAAATTGAATCAAAAAAGATTTCTAAACTGCCAATTTTTGAATTTTTTGAAAATGGAAACGATATAAAGGCGAAAACAGTTTCCCAGTACGCAAAAATTCACCTCTTAAAATGGAAGAATGTTGAAAAACGTAAAAATTTTGGTCCGAAGCATACAAATATCGAAACTCTGCAGGCAATAAACTTGGTTCAAAAGTAGAGAGGGTTTTTAGCCAAGTAAGTTTGGCAAAAACTAAATTGAGAAACCGGGTAGAAACCGGGTTACGTTAAATGCTATTTTGACAATTAGGTAAATGTATATCGAGCCCTATTTGCGACAATAACGTATGCGCCATTTTCCGAAATTTTTTTTTTATGCCAATATGTTTATAAACACCACCCGCATCTGCACCTAAAATATTACATTTTTATTTTATATATTTACGGAGATATTGACCTGTGAATAATAACGTAAGCGACAAATGACTCGAAGAAATCAACTTAACGAAACCTAAAAAACTCTCTCCTGTAAAATTGCGTTTTGGCGCATACGTTATTGTCGCAAATAGGGCTCGATATATTATAAAACTTTTGAATTATATGGCATGGCAAAGAAAATGCCGAGAAAAAAAATCATAAAAGATGCTTCAAAGCTTTTCAATTAAAAAAAAATACAATACAAAATTTGGCCTCTTTTTCTGTCTTTTCTTTTTAGTTTTTCAGCTTATTTTTCCCTGTTTTCTTTGTTCGTTTTGTCTTTTTTTTTTCGGAAAACATTTGGCATCCCTGAAAGCCATTGTCAAGTATCGATGCCCGATGCATTAATGGTTATTTGCTCACTCACTCCACGGTTGCCAACTGTGACCGTTAAAAATAGCCAGATTTGAATAAGCAAATTTTTAAAAAATAATATAAAGATATGGTACTGTTTTTTAGCATTCTGTTATTTTATTTCTACCTTCTTTCTATTCTAATTTAAAAATAAAATAAAAGCTTGCTAAAAAACAGTACCATATTTTTTATTATTTCTGTAAAATTTGACTATTCAAATCTGGCTTTTTTAACCGATTAGTTTTGGCAACGCTGACTCACTCACTCATTGGCAACCCAACTACAACAACACTATACTTACTGCTTGGCCTGGCGTGTGGTTGGCGTGTTCTTGCGCAATGCGATTGTAGGCTGCCAAGTGCTGACGCTTGGCTGCCTTCACGGCTGCGCTGTCCTCCAGCTGGTGACTCAGCTGCGGATGGAAGCCGTGCTCATCGGCCACGTACTGAACGGTGCGCACTTGATTCTTCGGATCCACATAGGAGAAGGCGCCTCGGATGACGCCTGAGCCGTCGGAGACTTCGGTGTGCTGGCGATCGACATGACCAGGAGCACGGCCTGCCTGGTAGCTGAACACATACGGACTGGCAGGAGCATGTGGCTCGGGAGTGCTGCTCAAGTGCAGATGCGACACGTCCGCCCGACTGACACCCAATGCACAAACGACCTTCAGACGACATCAAAACGGAAATTCAGTTGATCATCAGTTTTTATGCATAAATAATTGTGTCCCTGACGCTTACCGCCAATATGATAAACTGTTTCATGTTGTCTGTGTCTCTTTGTCGAACTGCAATAAGTAACTGAAACCAACAAAAAACCTGTGGCAAATATTTCTCAGTCGCAATAGTTGAAATCAATAGAAAACAGAAAACTGGTCTTGGCTTTCAGAGCTTTAGCATTTTCAGATTCGCGTTTTTTATATTTGATTGTCGAAGTCGCAGCTTTAAAGTTTAAGCCAAAACTTGTTTATTTCACTTTTGTTTCCCTTTGATTTTGCATTCATTAACCAGACGTTTTATCATTAAAATCGAATTATATTAATTTTTTGCAATCATCTTTACTTTGATTTTGTGCTTATCACATTTGGAACTCTGAATCACAATCTGGAAATTGTTAAACTCATGTGAACTTTTGTTTACATATAAATTTGGTCTTTCAGTACCCTCAAAAATTGTTCTTAGAATAAAGTTAAATCAGCTATAGAAATTAATTGAGTTAATCAATAGTAATGAATTAACTCATCATAATTTATTTATTTTTTTTGATTAAGAAATTTCTTGAGAAATATTTTTAAATCAGTTTTGCTAGAAATTTATAAAAAAAAAACAGTTTGACAAGGTAAACGTCTAGTGACGACAAACTAAAATTTATATGCTGTTTTATAGCCTTTCCTCACTAATGTACATTTTATAAAAATATCGGAGCTATCGATAAGTATGCAACTGTCTGTCCTCATAGCATAGCATTTGCATTTAGCATTTACAAAACATTTGTGATTTGTTTACAAATTCGTTTGACAACTGAAATTAAAAATTCGAGAAAACAAATGGAAGGATTTTAAGAAAACTTCGCTGCTTAGGACATAATATCTGACGGTCAGGAGATCATCTTACCTTTCCCGATTGGAAAACCATTCGGAAAAACCATTGCAAAGGGAACCCAAAGTGAAAACACCATTTCCACGATCTCTCATTGAACAAGGGGTTGCCGTAGCTCTCTATGGGTTGGGATCGTCTGTGGAATAACGAAAATTGGAGACAACGTACTTATAGTATGGTATCAGCGCAACTAGAGCAAGAGTCTGGGATTCTTAGATTCTGATAATTCATTATTGGTAAAAACAACTCGTAGCGCCCTTATCAGATACGTCTTGTACAATACAAAGGATTCTAATAAATATTAGAATATTTACCAATAAGCACTACTTTTTTATTTATTCTTTTTTAATGAACTATCATGAGAAACTGTAACGATTTAATAATAATTGTTGCGATCGCCAATGTGTAATTTTGACTCATGTAGCCATAAGGGTCGCTTTTTGATTTATTTTGCTGTTAACTGCAGCATTTTATCATAACTACATTCTTCATTAATTTAAAATTAAGTTCAGTTTTTTACAGTTTGAAATTTGGCGCCAAAATTTGAGAAATCTAGTGATAGTACATTCTCAAATTAAAAAAAACACTTCAAATATCGATTGATTTCCGATGAATATCGCATTGATTTTATAAAATGTAGTTACATTCCTCAGAAATGTACTATTCTCCCACCACTAGATCCCATATGAAATGTATAGGAAGAAAGTAGCATTTGCTCAAAAAATGCTAAAATGCTGAAATGTAGTTTCAGTGAGGAAAGGCTATTAGTTATATTTGTATTGTCTAAGTTATTATAGTTGCCCGTGGTGCTTAGAACCAGTTATGAAAAATATAACGAGATTTAAGAAAATAATAAATTATTTGCATATATTTTATTGGCAATAAAATTACTAGTCGTTAAATTTTCCTTTCCGGACTTTACGACGTCTTTTCTTTTTTAATTAAGTTTATTGCAAAAAAAATCACTTAATATTTGCACTTGCTCTGCTGCACTCCTCTCAGCTGCAATACTCTCACTAATTTGGTCAGAAATAGTAGCAAGCAAACCTTAGGGTCAGTCAGGAAAGTACCCATGTAGGGAGTAGTGGGGTAGGTAGTTTTCGCATATCCAATCGACACCTCCAGAACTGCAGGGATCCTATACAAATGAATGTGTCAGCCGAAATGCACTGGAAAGTGTTACCGATCTGGCAATATTGTTCGAGTGGAATTAATAAGAGAAGCGAACTATGAAATACCCTCTACACTTAAAACTTTTTACCCACATTATTTTATTCAAAAACACCCTTAACTTTTAAAAATCAACTTAAGCATATATTGCTTTTTTTTTTTGACAGTTTATGGATGATGTCACTGTGTTTTGACTGAGCCGCCAGAGTCAAACTTTAAGCCCTCTGCTTTGCCCCAAGGGCCGCATGCTCATCTGCGATTTGATTATAAGCTTTGAAGTGTTGTTGAGTTGCATGAATAAGGTTCTGATTTGCTGATTGTGTCTGCAATAAACAATAAAATGTAAATCAAAAGCTTATACAATTAATACAATTAATAGAGATGGACAATGAAATTGTGTAAATTTGGATTAACATTGCGATTTTGATGTTTGTTCACTGTTTCCTGAATCTTCATTACCTGGCGTGCCCCAAAGGCCGCATGCTCAGCAGCGATTTGATCAAAAGTGTTCAAGTGTTGTTGAGTCGCCTGAAGAGTTTGCTGATTTGCCTGCAATGAACATTAAAATGTAAATCAGGTAATTTTCTTATCTGTGCGGCAACTTTTCAAAAAAAAAAATTGTATTAAATAGAGGGTATTTTGTAATGAATTTAGGTGAAAGAATTTTTTGAAGGTCTCTTCTAGTTTTTTTTTAATTGAATTTTGAAATTTTATTGTAAACCATGTAAAACACAAAAAAAATCAATCAAAAAAGTGCAATTTTTATCAATATTAAAAAAAAAAAAAGTAGAAGTCATTCCCAAAAAATTCTTTCACCTAAAATCATTAAAAAATACCCTCTATTTAATACAATTTTTTTTTTTTACTCAAGAGTTGCCGCATAGATAAGAAAATTACCGCAGCCCTATACTACTACGATACTTACTGCTTGGTGGGCGTCGGCACCGTACTGAACGGTACGCACTTGGTTCCTCGGATCCACATAGGAGAAGGCACCACTTATGACGCCTGAGCTGTCGGAGACTTCGGTGTGCTGACGATCGACATGACCAGGAGCATGTGCCTCGGGATTGCTGCCCAAATGCAAATGCGACACATCCGCCCTACTGATACCCATTGCACAAACGACCTTCAGACGACATCAAAATGGAAATTCAGTTCATCAGTTATTTATGCATGAATAATTGTGTCCCTGGTGCTTACCGCTAATATGATAAACTGTTTCATGTTGTCTGTGGCTCTGTGTTGAACTGCAATAAGTAACTGAAACCAAAACAATCTGTCGCAAATATTTCCCAGTCGCAATAGTTGAAAACAACAGAAAACTGGTCTAGACTTTCCGAGCTTTAGCATTTTCCGATTCGCGGTTTTATACCCGTTACTTAAAAAATAAGTAAAAGGGGAAATTGTATTCGTTGCAATGTATGTAACTGGGAGAAGAAAGCATCTAATTAACGTTAGCTACTATTATTACCTATCATCCTACTAAATCGTAACAAGATCGGACAAATAGAAGGGTGGTAATGGCTGAATAAAGTTTTTAAGCAATGTAAGTGCCTAAAAGCATGCAATAAAATTATTTTAAATTTATTCAAATAAGTAACGGGTATCCTTAAGTCGTGAGCTCGACTATAGCCTTTCCCGCTTGTTGTTATTTGATTCTACGCCGTCGAACTCGAAGCTTTAAAGCTTATAGTTGTTTATGTCACTTTTGTTTCCCTTTGATTTTGCATTCATTAACCAGACGTTTTATCATTAAAATCGAATTTAATCAATTTTTTGCAATCATCTTTACTTTGATTTTGTGCCAATCACATTTGAAACTCTTAATCACAATCTGGAAATTATTAAACTCATGTGAACTTTTGTTTACATAGAAATTTGGTCTTTTAGAACCATCAAAAATTGTTCTTAGAATAAAGTTGAATCAGCTATAGAAATAAATTGAGTCAATCAATAGAAATAAATTAACTCATCATAATGCATTCTTTTTTTGTATTTTTAATAATCTTAAGAAATATTTGTAAATCAGTTTTTCTAGAAAAATGTATGTAATAATACATTTTTATTATAAATTTCAGGAATAAAAAGGATATGTTTATATTTACAAATTGTTTCCGCTTGATCAAAATATTCAGTTAAATGTAATTGATACTTGGTTGTTATTATAGTACTATATAATATATTTTATTTATCTAAAGTCAACTTAAACAAATTGGAATTTAAAGTTAAAATAAATACCTTAAGCAACTTTTAATTGCAATTTCTTAAATAAAAGCAACAGTTTATAGTAACAAATTTATTAATTTTTAGATTTTACAATTTTAAATAGCGATTTCTTAATTTTTAAGTTTACTAGAAATGTAAATGGAATTTGCAAATATCTTTTAGATAGGAACTACATAGATTTATTTTACACAATTTGCAAATTAAACAAACAGTGACTTAAATATACAGTGTGCACAATGTTTAAATTAACAAAAATCTAAGACTAGACTATAGTGTGTTCAGGATCTGTGTTAGCCAGGCGCCATGGGCTGTCACATAGGTGTAGACGCCCGGATACTGGGCATTGGCGCAGCCCAATCCCCACGAGACAATGCCGAGCAGCTTAAAGCGACCGGCAACACGGGTGATCAGCGGACCACCCGAATCACCCATGCAGCTGTCACGATCACCGAGTCCGGATGCGCTGCCCGCACAGAACATTGTGCTGGTCACGGTGCCAGCGCCAAAATAGTTTTGTGTACATCGCTGACGATCCATTTGGACAACGGCGGTGTAGTGTAGACGCGGCGATGTGACCACCTGGTCAACAGCTGTGGCTCCCCAGCCGCTGACAAATAGCTGCGCCTGGACGGGCACCAAATCCGTGGACAGCACCAAACCAATGGGCTGTATGGCTGAACTATAGACGAGTGACTTTTGCAGCAACACCAGGGCAATGTCGTTGTTCATGTGCGTGGGCACATTGAACTGTCCATGGGGTATGATGCGACGTGCACGAATAAAGCTGCCACCACTTGACCACAATGTGGAGCCGGCTCGTATGGCATAGCTCTGCGGCTCATCGACTTTGACCACACAGTGAGCGGCAGTTAGAATAAGATTGGGTGCAATTATGGTGCCGCCGCAGACATGACGAGTGCCCAGCTGCAAGGAGACCTGGTGCGGAAAGTGCGTTATGTTTGTCGCCCAGCCGCCCACAATGCGACCGTCCTGTGGAGCTGGCAGGATCTCCTCCAGCTGCTGCTGCTGCTGCTGCCCGACGGCAATGGCCAGAAAAGCGACTAGCAATAGTTGCAGATACGAGCACAGCATGATTTGATATGGTTGCTGATTGTATACGGATAAAGTTCTCTGCTCGCTACCAGCAACTTTTATAGGCAACGAGCCCTGCATATCTTTAAGCTTATCGCGTTTGTTTGCCAGCCCACAGTCAAGGGCCGCCGACGCCGGTTGGCCATCAGCAGCTTGCCGGGATTAACCTCAAGCGAGGCTATGAGTACATTTATGAATATATATGATATGAGAGCAAGTGCGAGGCGAGGCGAGGCTAATGTGTGTCGAAATCATAGGTGACATAGCTGTCTGTCTAATGTCTAGGCTTTTGCTCTTCCAATCATCTTTCCATGGCCGTCACCTGTTCCTTGAGGTAATCCAAATGATTAACGCTGTCTTGCATCACATCATACTGATAGCCCACATGCTGCAGTATCAGACTCATTTTCTGCAGATTCTGGTTGCTATAATCCGACACCACATCGACTTGTGTAAAGTTCTTGAGCGTTTGATGCATGACCTGCGCAAATAAATTGAACATTAATTATTTCTGTTAAAATTTACATACAGCTTGTCAAGAAATTCTTTACACTCCCTTTAAAATTTAATATTTTGACTTTAAATAAGAAAAAAATAGCTTATTTGGAAAGGACGTTTAAATTCCGATTAAATGACACAAAACTTTCCTTAACCCATTTAGTACCCTTCGAAAATTTCGAACTTATGTAAAAGTCACTTTTCAAAACTTTTTTCCATGATTTTTTACAAAAAATATTTTGATGCGAAAAAAATTCTTGAAAAAATTCTAAGAGTAACTGCAAAAGAAAATTTTCAAAAATATTTTTGGTAGTATTTTTGATAATATTTCGAAAATCCTAAAAATGAGCATTTTAACCAATTTTTCCTCATTTTCATGCAAAAGTACCTTTTTTGCAGTTTTCAAAAAAATATAAAAAATACTAGCAAAAATATTTTTGAAAATTTTTTTTTTTGCAGCTACTCTTAGAATTGTTCCAAGAATTTTTTTGCATCAAAATATTTTTTGTGAAAAACCGAGGAAAAAAGTTGTAAAAGTAGACTTTTCCAAAAATTTAAAATATTCCATGGGTACTCAATGGGTTAAGAAAATTATTAAAAATATATATAATAAGCTATTATTTTCTTATTTAAAGTCAAAATATAACATTTTTAAGGGAGTGTAAAGAATTTCTTGACAAACTGTATGTACAGTCCCCGCCAGCTCATTTAACTCTCTACTTGTTCACTCTTTTGTTTTCATTAACAATTATAATAATTAATAAAACATTTTAAAATTCATTTCAGCAACTGTTGAACAGTCTGCTTTTAAATATTGTTCTTGAACAAATTTCGTTATTTTTGTTTACAAGTGAGTCATTTTAGCTGGCAGTCACTGTATTTTCTGTTCCTACCTCATTTGTTTTGGAGCCTCGCACCACTTGCCTGGCCACAGAGCCCAAATTGTTCACATTAACGCCAACGCGCGCACATAGACGCTTTTTGGAATCATCAAACAAATGTCGGGCACTGGAACTTGATGCTGATGCCATTTTATGAATATTATTTTGCAATTTTTCACTATTTTTACTGCTGCGTAAACAAAGCAAGAGACCAAGGTGAATGAATAGCAGCCGAGTTGCATAGCACTCAGCTTTCATGCATATGCAGCGCGGCGTTGCCAGATCTAGAAATTGACATTTATCAGCACTGGTTAAATGAATTTGAATTAAAGTTCGTTACACATATTTATTTTGAATGCGTTATGTTTTCTTAGTCGCAGTTAAATTTAAATTGAGAGTTAATTTTGAAATTTCAGTTGACTTTGAATTTTAACCAAAAGTGTATCTGTGCCTTCGCTTGAAGCAATGATTTACATTCGGCTTGACACCTTGACAGCGATTATTCCACGCCACCCAGGCGCTGAATCCTTGCTGTTGCCTGATATACTTGGCACAGGCAATCGAATACCTTATGTCATCGCTGAGCAACAATCGACAAGGCAAACGACACAAATCCGTTGAGGGACGTCCATCTGCAGGCTTGCACCAGTAGCGATCATTGATTTGAAATAATCCCCAGTCCACGGAACCATCCACATTCGAGGGATTTATCGCCTTCGTGTTGAACGAACTCTCGCCCTCGACGAGGCACAGCCAATCCGAGAGTTCGCTGTAGGGCACACCATAGCGATAGAGTCGACGGGCCAAATGACATTTGCCCACCTGGCGGCTGCTAATCGTCCTCACATTTATTAGGATTATTAGGATTAACAACGGCCGCACAAGATCCGCACAAATCTGCAACGCTTTTGGCATCTTCTCCATTTGTGGACTGTTGGCCGTGTGGAGTCGTGGAGCACACTCTTATAGCCTCCATTTGGGCCACTCAATTCTCAATTCTTAATTCTGAAGCATTCTGAATTAATAGCTGCACAGTCTAATTTTGTTCTTGAACAACTTTCAAGTGGCTTCAACACTTGGCCATAAATTATGTACACTGGTCAGCAAAATTGCAGAAACTTAACTATTATATTGGCAAAAAAAAAAAAATAGTTTACTTCAACAAAAGTTTTGATGAAATTTAAGTAGGAAATGCTATTTTAAATGCACAATTTAAAGAAAAATAAACTTATTTAAAATTAAATTCTGAAATGAGATTTTAAAGCCACAATTTAAAGCAACAAATAACAAAAATAGTTTTAAAATCAAATTGAATAATAACAATTATTGTTTATTTAACTTAAACAAAAAAAAATTAAATTGTAAAATGTGATTTAAATTATAAATTATTATTAATTATTCAACTTCAATAAAAAAAAAAAAATTTTATTTTATGTTGGGAATTTTTAATTTAAAACCACAATTTATATTATTAACAATTATTATTTATTTAACTTCAACAAATAAAAAAATACATTTTAAATTAAATTGAAAATTATGATAACCATAATTTAAATGATTAATAATTATTATTTATTTAACTTCAACAAATAAAAAAAAATTTATTTTAAATTTATCTAAGATTTTTGATTTTAAAACCATAATTTAAATAATTTTTAATAATTATTATTTATTTAACATCAACAAATAAAATTAAATTGTGAAATGAGATTTTAAAGCCATCATTTAATTTATTTATAGATATTTTTTGAATTTAGGCGTAATCCTAAAAATTAAAACAAAATTTATGTTCATCTGTGTTATTTAGCAGATCATTCAATTCAAATTTCGAAGATATATGGAGTGGGAAATGCTCGACATTTAAGCCGAAACATGGAATGAAGATGACGATGATGATGATGATGAACTCACTCAACACAACACAACACAACTCACACATCAGTTTCACTTTCAAAAGCCGCCTCCAAAACAGAATCAGAGCACGTTTCAATATTCAATATTAAGTATTATTATGGTATTATTGTTAAATGGCTATCGAGACACCTGAGAGAGACACTTGAAAGTTGTCGGCGCCGCGTGCGATCCCAAAATGGCTGGAATATGTATGGGAATGGGAATGGAGAGAACACTTGTCGCTCCAAATAAAACAATCCCAAATGTCATTCAACTTGAAATCAAGTCATGTCTGTTTAATTGTATCTTATTGTACAATGTTTGTATTAAAAACCGTGTATAAAAGTAATACAAAATAAAGGCTGATTAAAACTAGTCTAGTAAACTTTGGGCAGCTCCTCCGGCTGCGGGGAGTTGAGCTCATCCGGCTGATCCGTGGGCAATTGATAGCCACTCTTGGGCAGATACTGTCGCTTGCGGGACAAGGGACGCAGGACGATGTGCGCCACACAGGTGCACATGGCGGCAATGGCGAAATACTTGAAGCTCTCCCGACCGCCCAGACGCTTGAACATCAGGCCACCAATCAGGGAGCCAATGGAGAAGCCCAGTCCATCATCCATGCCCACCATGAGGCCCTGCACGGTCGCGGAGGTGCCCGGCGGGGCCACGGCCGAGGCGTAGGCCACGATGCAGGTGTAGCACAGGGCGTAGGTGATGCCCTGGAATTAGGGATGGCAAAATAAATGTTTTAATCGATTATTGAATCATATGATTAATTCAAGCTACGCGATTATTAATTGCAGTTAATCGACGAAAAATGAAAATAATCGATTAATCAAATGATTCATTTTTGTTATAGTTTTTAAAAAAATTTTGTGTAATGCAATGCCATTGTATAGCAACAAAAATTAAGAACAATAATAAAATGCCCAAAAAATATAAATACAGTGGCTCATAGCATAAAGTGTGCAGGTCAAATTTGGACATTTAAGGCTTATTTGAGCCGTTATCGTTAACATATTTTCATCAATTGAATAGATATTTAAATTCCGTTTGAATAACACACAACTTTCTTTAACCCATTGAGAACCCTTCGAAAATTTCCAATTTATGTAAAAGTCTACTTTTTCCACTTTTTTCCTCGATTTTTCACCAAAAATATATTGATGCAGAAAATTTTGTTAAACAATTCTAAGAGGGACTGCAAAAAAAAATTTTCAAATATATTTTTGCTAGTATTTTTTTGGAATAAAATCTCCATTTCTGTTTCCCTGAAACAACGACGCGATTATTTGATCGAGTAATCGATTAGTGTTTCAATTAATCGCAACACATTTGACGATACAATTAAATCGCCAATGCAAGCAAAATAATCGATTATTGTGTATCAGATGATTAATCGTGCCATCCCTACCTGGAAGAAGAGCTCGACGCCGACCAGATACCAGGGATTGGGTATCCAGGCGATGAGCGACAGACGCAGCGCATAGAAGAAGAAGCACATGGACATGCAGTGGACATATCCCAATTTCTTGATGATCTTGCCGCTGTAGAAGAAGAACGGGACTTCCCCGGCCAGACACTCGGCGGCCACGACCAATCCCTCGATGAGCTTGATGTCCGCCATGTAACCCGTCTGGGCGGCCACCTCCTCCACGTGCCAGAACATAAAGTAGATGATGAAGGAGTCCAGGATGCCCGCCATGGTGGCGAACACCAGGAAGGTAACGATGGGCGGCTGACGCACCAATTGCCACACATCCGTCCAGATGGAGGCGGAGCCACCCAGCTGGGGCATCTTTAACCTGGACACGCTGAACAAATCGAGCAGACTGAAGACACACATGATGATCAGGGCGGGCGTAAAACTCTTGACGGCATCCGATGTCCACAAGTTGACCACAACGCCGGCCAGCAGGGCCGTAATCCCAAATCCAATGGTGCCCCAAACACGCTGGGCGCCATACTTGGACTCCCCCTCGCCGCCAGCCTCGCCGCCGAGCAGATCAAAGCAACAGGCATCCGAGATGGAATTGGTGACATTGAAGCCAATGGTGCCGATAAAGAGCAGGAGGACGAAGAGCCAGAACTTGCCGCTGCCATAGACACAGCTGTCGATGTGCTGCACCTGGCACTGGGCGGAACTGTTGCTCCACGCCACGGATTCGGTCAGCTGGCTCAGGCAGAGGAAGTAGCTCTCATTGCAATGCTGCAGATTTGGGCTGAGTTGCACAGCTTCCGCCACCGCTTGTGGCGCCACCAGCAGTGTGTGGAACGTGAAATTCTGTTGACTGCATTGCGCTTGATGCGTCGCCTGGCAATAATCCTCCGAGGCATACAGCGCATCCGGACAGTGCAGCGGCTCCGCTGTCAACGTGACCGACCAGAGCGAGCTGCTCTCCTCCAGCTCAATGGCGTGCGTCGCGCTGGGCAGGAAGTAGAAGCCGGCGTAGGCCAATGTCATGATCACAATCAATGTCATAAAGATGAACTTGCGCAGGTTCTGTAAAGAAAACGGATTAGATGCAGGAACTGTAACTGTTATACACTGAAAAAAAAGATCACTTTCTAAAATCAAGAACATTCATTTTCAATATTTTGTTCTTGAAATAAGAATATTTTTAGAACAAATTACTGAAACTAATCTAAAATTAATCTTGAACTTGGTCTTAATTGAAATGTTCTTAGAATCAAGATGTTTTTTTCATACTTCAAGAGTTCAAAGTTCTTAGTTCTGAGACCAAAATCTTGATTTTAGATCCTTTTTTTCAGTGTAAGTTTTAAAATAAAAATTTCAATTTAAGAATTATTTTTAAATTTATATTTTGAAGTTACGAAATAACAATTATTTTTAATTTTCATTTAAAAAGTCAAAAATAATCATTAAAATTCAATTTTTAGTAAAAAGTTGTGAAATAACACTTATTTCTGATTTGTTTAATAAAAAATAAGAGTTATTTTTGATCTTTACTTTAAAAGTTACAAATAAGAGTTATTTCGTAACTTTTATTTCAAAAATCAAAACATAAAAGTTAAAGTGAATATCTTTTGTACCAAACTTTAAAATTATTTTTGACTTTTTAAATAAAAATTAAAAATAAGAATTAAATTTCATTTATATCTTATAAATTGAAAATATAAGTTTTTTGCTGATATCGATAGCTTCGACTGAAATAGGAATTTTGGTGTTTACCATTTTACTATAGCATATTTCCTTCACATTGATTTTTTTAGTTGAAATTAGCATTGATAACTCTTATTTGCAGTCCCTCTGATCAGATGGAAGATCATTATCTTGGAAAACTCATTAAATTTGACTTACCACAAAATAGTCGGCCAGAAAGCCAACAAGTGGCTTGGCCAGCACATAGAGTATTGGCAAGACGGCGGTTATATAGCCCATAATGTCCGGAGGAATGCCAATCTGTTTGCCTATCACAGATAGTTGGGGCAATATGGGTCCCATTGCTGTCGGATCAATCAACGAATCATTTAAGACATGGTTCATAAAAATTGGTCAAGATTTTACAAAGTTATGGGACTTTAAAATTTTTAAAACTATTTAAAGAGAAAATTTTGAAAATTTAGAAAGTTTTAAAATTTAGTAATACAGTCGAACTTCCCTAACTCGAACTTCCCTAACTCGAAGTCTCTCTAACTCGAACAAAATCGAGTGGCAATACTAGGCAAATTTCATACAATTCTACTTCTCTAACTCGAAGTCTCCCTAACTCGAACTTTTTTCGTGGATAATGGTGATTCGAGTTAGAGAAGTTCGACTGTATTTAAATGCAGAATCCATTTAGCGGCCAAGCAATGATCAGAAAGACATGGCTTTTGGAAATATGTTAAGATTTGACAAAGTTACAAGGCTACGAATTGTTCAAAAATTTGCAAGGGACAAGTATGAAAAATCGTTACATTTTTGAAAATTTTGAGACTTATTAAACTAACGGAAATTTAAATGCAGAATTAAATTAGAGGCCAAAACATGATCAAAAAGACATTGCTTAGCAAAATACGTTAAGATTTGACAAAGTTAAGAGAGGGTGAAATTATTATGCTTTGTTTAAGTATGTAAACAATTTTATTATGTCAGTAAAGAACAGACAGACACAAAACAAATTGACATAGTGAATTAATTCAATGGTCACTAAATAAATAAATAATTATTAATTGCAGCAGACAAAAACAATCTAGTTGTTGTTCGTTTTTAGAGCGCAATGTTTGTATATCACTAATCTAAATGCAAATTAAATATTAAAGTGAACTAGAGCTCAACAATAAAAATGTTTGGTCAAAATTTAAATATTAAAGTAATATAGAGCTAACATATTGAGACTTTGGATAAAAATGGGTAAAGATTAGGCAAAGTAATGAGTATAAATGCAAGGATGATTCCAAAAGTGATTCCAAAGACTTACCCGCCATGAAGAAGAAGAAATGCGCTTTGATAGGAAGCAGGCGTTTATTAAGTCGCGCCATTGTCTCAGATGTATTTTATATATGTATATATGTATATGTGCTTAGATAGGTAGAAATACACTCCCCACAATATGGAAGTATTTGGACGATAGTTCGAGTATATCACAGTTTAATGACTCCATGCACTGGCGTTGTAATCTTTATGACTTTTCCAATTCCCTTGACTGATAAGCACATATTGTAGTTTTAACGCTCAGCTAATTTGTCTACTTTGTGTTTGATCTGTAATGGCAACAAAAAAGTATAGAAACATATGTAAAATATGCGTTGTCAAGAGAGTGTTATCTTATCTGATTATTAGGAGAGTTAGAAAAGGGGCCAGCATAAAGTTTTGACTGTAATAAAAGCGATAATACGCAATGTACACAAACATATCTGCATAACTGTATAGTAATAAAAGAAGCTATTATCATAATCATAATTAAGACGTGCAAGTCTTATCAACATTTTTGATAATTAATGACAATAGTTATTATCTGACGGAATAGTACTTTCAACCTATATTTAGATGTCTACGGTTCATGTCTCTAATATTAACAAAAATGTTAAATTCAGAAGGAATTTAAACAAAATGAAAACAATTGAAAAAAATGTTATTAAGAATAATTGAATTACAATTTTCAGACAATCACTTGTCGAATAATAGCACATTTTCCTATCAACACTCTTTTAATTGCATTGTTTTGAAAAAGTTCTCAAGCGTAAATAAACAATTGATTTGACGAGTAAAATAATAAACTCGTAGATAAAATTCCCAGACTGTATTTTTTTGACGGATTTTATTGAAATTTAATCAAAAACTAAGTTAATTCATTAATTATAGAAAATTAAAAAATAATACAGTCGAACTTCCCTAACTCGAACTTCCCTAACTCGAAGTCTCTCTAACTCGAACCAAATCGAGTGGCAATACTAGGCAAATTTCATACAATTCTACTTCCCTAACTCGAAGTCTCCCTAACTCGAACCTTTTTTCGTGGATAATGGTGATTCGAGTTAGGGAAGTTCGACTGTACTTAAATTGTTACATTTAAATAGCCAGCTTAGGCAACATTCACTGTACTTTTATTTATGCGTTTAACCTGATTGATTCACACACAAAACAAGATCAAAGTGAATCGCGTGTGATGTTAACTTAATACTTATAAAATACGTACAAACAATCAAGTACTGTTAATTTTGTTGTACATATATTAAATATAGAAACCGGTTTTAATATTAACATATGTATAGGGATAATTTAAGATGTGCATTTGCAAATTTGACACAGATTAATTAAAAACTCAAATTAGGCAAAAATAAAAAGCAAACAAAAATTCAAAACTAAAAATAAGCCAATTAAATTTGTTTAAAAAAAACCTTTTACAAGGTTTTCGAGCTAGCCATTAATCAAAACACGAATCCCGAAGCCAATCCCCAAATTAAAAGTGGGGAATTACTTTGGAATATTCACAAATAACTTTTATTTGTAGATGCGTAGATCGCGAATAAACGCAAACTAGTTGAGTCAATATCAACAACAGGGAAGCCGTAAAATGTTTCAATAACTTGTACACTGATAAAAAAAACAATGCAATTCAAGAAATAAAGAATATTTTCTTTTAAAAATTATTTTTCATTAGAGAAAGGAAGAAGAACAAACAAAAAAAATAAACTGACAATAAATATTTTTTCTTTTTTAATAAATTAAATAATAATCATTTTTATCAGTGTAGTAGAATCTTGCAACTTTTTACACTAGACATTTGAATACAATACACTTTCAGCGATTGAATATTACATATAATTAAATTGAGATTTGATGGAGAATTGCACGAGAAATGATCACGCGAGTTCACTTGAGACTGGAGATCAAGTTGAGGGCGTTTCGATGCCGATGCCGCCAACTAAGAGCCGTGACTGAAATCGGGTCTACCACAACCGACATAATCACAATCATACAGTCGACAGTCTACAGTTGTACAATCTATACTGTCTACAGTGTCCACTGATAAGCTTCGACGAATGATAAGAAGGAATGCCAATAATAGTCATAGTATTCGTACACAAGCTAAATCAGTTGATATCGCTTAACTTAGAGATTGGTTGAATACAATCGATAGAGAGGGAGAGATATAGACAATTTTAAAAGATATATCTGAGCATCAGTGTTGTCAGAATTAGAATAGATTTAAAAAGGAATATTATAAAAAATAATATTAAGAATATAGATAAAAAATATAAAAAGTGTTCCATGAAAAGCTGAAGAAAAAAGTATCCAAAACACATTGAAAAAATTAAGTTTTAGAAGTTTTCTTTAATTTAAAAAGCTTAAGAAAATTTAAAAAAATATTATACCCTTTTTTGACCACACATGGTATTAAAAAAGGAATACAAAATATAGGTAAAAATAAAAAAATATTCTATAAAAAGCTGTAGAGCAAAGCATCCAAAAAAAATTTGAAAAATTTGAGTTCTAGAGTTTAACTTAAATAGCTTTAGGAATTTTAAAAAAATATATGTAAAAAATATTATAACCTTTTTTGATAATTTTCATTGGCTATCCAAAACACATTGAAAAAATTGAGTTCTAGAGTTTATCTTTAACTTAAATAGTTTTAGAAATTTAAAAAAAGATGTATGTTAAAAATATTATAACCTTTTTTGACCATTTTCAATTGCTATAGGGTATAAGAAGGAATATAAAATAAAGGTAAAAATAAAAAAAAAATTCTATGAAAAGCTGTAGAGCAAAGCTCCCAAAACACATAGAAAATTGAGCTCTAGACGTTTTCTTGAACATAAAGTTTCTTTTTTTAAATAATGGATAAAAACAAAGCTTACATAGCATGCAATCACATTGCACATTTATTTTATACTACGGGTAATTCCCCTCCCCTTGATGCCCGACGCACCTTTCACTGACATTCGGACAATCAATCAAAACCTGAAATGTCCAAAGCCCCACTTGACTCATCAGCTGTGCGTGGAGGGCCTTACGGAACAGAACGGGTTTTGAGCAGCGACTACGACTACGACTGCGACTACGTAAATTGATACTACATATAGTGACATATATAGTCGACGACGTAAGCTGCATCGGAGGCTGTTGAACAGTCGCCGCTGTTCGTCCGTCGCGTGTGGTCGATTAAGCGCATTCTCGGCATACATAAATATAATTTATTTAAATATATATACATATATATAGAGTGGTGTATATAGGCGTAATTGTTGTCCGAGTGCAGATAGCGCGTTTAATTAAAACAAAACAATTTAAGAACTGAGTGAAGATTTCAAATAAAGTGCCCGAAAATATTATTTATTTAATTACATTGCAACAATTTAAATAATTACACAATAATGCAGTTGCCTACATTAGACTTTAAATGGTCTTTATTTGCCGTGCTCTTATCAATAACAATTTGTGTCGCCATCGAGCCGCCCGATGATGGGAAATGTAAGTTCAAAGTTGACTAAACTGGACCCAGAAATGCATCTGAATGTCACAACAAATAAGAAAAATAAATACAATTAAATTTCTAATAAATATGTAGAGGTTGGATTGTAAGATACTCTATACTCATAAATAATTATATACCTATACTGTCATTATATAATTATATATATAATTATTTCTGTTAAATTGTTTTGAAATTTTAGGTATTTAAAAAAAGTATTTAAAATGCCATTAATCAAAGATAAACACTTAAAAAGTGTTTAAAAACCAGCTACAAAATTTTAATATTTCCCAAATCCAATACTAACGGCTTCCTACAAAATTATATAAGAAAATTTATTTATAATTTAAAAAAATATGCAAATGTTTAAAACGAAACAATGACTTAGTTATTGATTTACCAAAAGCCGCTATCAAACCAGCTGACCTTCAGAGAGATAAAAATAAAGCAAGAAAAACAAGACAAGATTGAAGCGAACCGAAGTTTTTATACGCTAACTAAATTTTTGAAAAATTAAAATATAATTGCAAAAATAAAAAGGTTTTTAAAATGATGAGATCAGAATAAGTGTTAATGTAGAAAATAAATAAGAATAGGGTAAACTTTGAATACATATGACAGCTTTTTTTTATGAGAGTTTCTATAGTATATTTAAGTATGTGCAACAAAATTCAGTCAGTTTATGACAATGACAATTTTTACTCTATACAATGATGTTGAGACCCTCCCCCCAATAAATTTGTTTACACTCACATTCAAAAGTTTACAGTCCGTCAGCTGCGAGTTGAGAGTTGCTGCCTCTTCCGCAGCTAGCCGAAAAACCAGTCTGCGAACTCTGAGACTTGTAATTAAAAATGTTTGAGGGCACAGTAAAAAAATGCACTAGTGACGACCTTGAATGTCTGTGCCACTGCCCAAAATCAGTGACTGGGATTTCCCCGTCCGTCCGCCTGGCACCGCATGTCAACTATTAATTGTCGGTCAGTTGTGAATTCTGCGTAATCGTAATCGTTATGATATCTGACTCTGAGATATTCCCCGTGACGACCATGAAATGCAAAAACTGCGTGAAACCGGTTGCGCATGCTCAAATATGGTATGATATCAGGGGGGAATTTTAACTAAAAAGTTTGCTTCTCTTACTGCTTCTAAAAATTGCAAGCAGTAAACGAATAATTCACACAAATCAGATAAAATCAAGTTTTATACTGACTGCAAAAAGAAATTTTTAAAAATCTTTTCGTTGGTATATTTGATTTTTTGTATGGAAGGATATCCGAAAAATTTGGTAGAAAAAGGAGAAAAAAGTGGCTAAGAAAGTCATTCTTATCAATTTTTAAAAAATCATACAAAATACTAGCTAAGCAATTTTTGAAAATTTCTTTTTGCAGCCACTATTAGGATTGTTTAAAGTAACTTTTTGCATCAAAATATATTTTAAAAAATCGAGGATAAAAGTGGAAAAAGTTGATTTTTACAAAAACTTAAAAATTTGCAAATAATTTTCAATATTTTCAAATTATGAGTTGATATAACTTTAGTTTTCTGTAAATACTTTTAATGAGGTTTGTATTTTAGTCAGTTGAAATTTCAGCTTTTGATAAAAGTAGCTTTTTGAGCTGGTTGAAATAAGCTGTGAGCCACTGTATAATACTAATTATTTGAATCTTATCATTAAAATAAAAAGTCTTACTTTTTGATCAGAAAAAATTTGTTTGTTCCCATATTATTTTATGTAGAGGAAATTAATGTTAAGGATAAAAGCTTAAAAATAAGTTTATCATGTTTTAATCTACAAAATATAGTATTCAAAAATTATCTAAATCATACAGATAATCTTTGAGACGTTGAATCTTTTCATGTCTTTATATCTCGTTATTATTAATTGTGATGCATGTTTTTAATAAATTCTAAATTTTAAAACTTTTCTGTATATTTTTTCAACTCCATTTCAGTACGTGTTTGTGTGGTAGAATCACGGGGCAGTTATCGCAAGGCGCCCAAGTTTTGTCCCTTGCTGGAGGCGACCAGTAACATTGAGTGTGTGATTGGCGTGGATCGTTTGGACTGCGTGCGTCGCATCCACAAGGGCACTGCTCATTTTGGTGTGCTCACCTCAGAGGATTTAATAGCAGCCCGTTGGGCGAGTGTGGAGATTTTGGTGGCCAGCGAACTGCGTTCCCATGAATCGCATTTTGAGTACGAAATTGTGGCCGTTGTGGACAACAGTGCGGGCATACACACAGTGCATGATCTGCATGGCGCCAAGCTGTGTCATCCTGGCTACGGTTTGGGAAACCACTGGACCGAAGTGTTGGCCAATGTAAGTCCCCAAACTTTTATACAATTTGAACTGCTTTTAAATTATTATAATAATTGTTTTTCATTCAGTATTTCGAGTCAACCATGGTGGCAAGATCTTGCAATCCGGATCTCACGCTGACTGAAGATCGCATTGCAGCTTCGGCCAAGTTTTTTGGTCCCAGCTGCAAGGCGGGTCCCTGGGTGCCAGATGCCAAGCAGGATCGCATTCTGAAGGATCGTTATCCGTCGCTGTGCCAGATGTGCTATGATCCCTATAGCTGTGACGACACGGACAAGCACTGGGGCAGACGTGGCACACTCTACTGTCTGACCAGCGGCGGCGGCAGCGTCTCCTGGGCGCGTCTCGACGATGTCAAGAGTCACTTTGGTGTGAGTAGCGTACAATTATTTATAATTTACAACTATAATTGTTATTATTTTCCAACAGTTGGCGGGTCTGGCCGCTCAGGATGATCCGTCGAAGTACAGCTACCTCTGTCTGGATGGTCATCTGCAGCCCATGAATGTGAGCCGTCCCTGCATTTGGGCAGCTAAACCTTGGCCCGTCGTCGCCGCACGTCGCTCCCATGCCGCGCAGGTGCAGCGTCTGGTCACGGGACTCACGCACGATGAGCCACAGAGCTGGCAGAATGCGCTGCTCAGTCTGCTGGAGACCTATCATGTGTTCACCTGGCCCATGGACAATGTCATACCCATCAATGATTATCTGGATCAGGCCATTGGCTTTCAGTCCGCCTACAGTTTCCCCGAATGCAATCCACCTCGTTCCATTGTCATGTGCACCACGTCCATCATCGAGCACATCAAGTGCTCCTGGTTGCAGGAAGCAGCGCAAGTTTACGGCGTCGAGCCGAACATTCAATGCATAAGGACAACAAATCTGGAGATGTGCATGGACGACATCAAGTACAAGAGCGCGGATGTCATGCTTGTGGATCAGGAGCAGCGTGTACAGGCGCAAAGGGATTACGGCTTGAAGCCGCTGCTCTATGAGTATGCGGAGCAGATGCATGATCGCTACACGATCATTGCGTTGGTCCACAAGGATGGCGAGTACAAGAGTTTCAAGGATTTGAGAGGCGCTCGCGCATGTTTGCCCAGTTACGAGGGAGCTGCTCATCTCTCCGTGCTGGAAACCATTGCGAATGCCACGGGAGAGGTGCACTCACTGCACTCGTATTTCCATCGCGACTCTTGTCTGTGGCATCCACACCACGGTCGCCAGTGTCCACAGCATTATCGTGGCGATGAAGGCGCCTTGCGTTGTTTAGCCGAAGGTTCCGATGTGGCCTTCATCAGCTCCGATGTCTACAAGAAATATGTGAGCGGCAATATAACTTCGGACTGGGTTAAACGTGGCGCGCCAAAGTCTTACCGTCTGTTGTGTCCCTACGGCGGCATTGAACGCCATTCGAGATTCGAGTACTGCTATCTGCACTGGACGACACGCGGCCAGCTGATGACGCACAACTTGTCGACAACGCGACACAACGAGATCTACAACTCGCTGCGGGACATGGATCATCTGTTTGGCCGGAATTACAAGAGCGAAGTGCGTCCATTTACTTTATATGGTGTCTTTGACAGACGCAACGATATCCTGTTCCACGACAGCACTGGTGCGCTCTATGGCCCGCACGAGCTGCATCGAGACGACGCCAAACGCACCATGGAGCACATCTACGACCGTTATGCGTCCCAGTATTACGCTGCGCGGGGGGAGACGAGGACAGCGGGGCAAAAAACTTGAAAAGCAGCTGGAGTTGTTGTTGCCTTGTCTTGTTGTTGCTAACAACAACAACTGGCTTATGGCTGCAGCAGCGTTCATAACTTTAGTCAAATCAAATTTATTTATTGTGATATTACTTTAAATGTGCACACACAAATAAAGCTAAATTATGCTAAGTAATAAAATCACAAGTATATTTATTCAAATGCAATCAACTCTATTTCGTTAGTGTTGCAAAACGTTTTCAACTACAGCCAGTGCTGCCGGTTGTTGAGCGCTGCTGAAAATCAAGCTATATCCAAATGCAAGAAAACATACAATATCATTAGGTTTTTAGATCTAACGAAATTAGTGAACAAATCATCTATGTTATAATATTCTACCTTACTTAAATATCAATCGTTTTTTCCATAACTGATTTTAAAAAACAAACCTTATGCTCAATATTGCATTGCAAGTTTTTAAGTGCATTTTGTTGCGCAATTTAGTTTTTACAATATTCTTTTGACTGAAAACGCGTTCCACTTCGGCATTTGACCACGACTTTAAAATATGCTAAATTTATGGCTATTAGCTATTTTTATAGGCTATTCCATTTTCAAATATGCCAGATCTAGCCTGAAATAAGCTAATCCGGCAGCACTGACTACAGCAGCAGTGCAAGTCAGTATGCTGCTCACCATCAAGCAAAAAAAGAAAAGCAACAGCTGTGCATTTTGTTTTTGTTGCTATGCTACTCACGTTGGTTGCTATGTGAACAATAAAATTTGTCACAACGAAATGTCCCTTTTGCAAATAAGCTGAATATACAATTAAAATTGATTAAACATACGTGATTAACATTTAATTTAAGTGAAGCGCAGTGGAAAAGTTGCAGGCATAAAATGTCAAAGAATTCAACGCGAACAGCGAGCAAAACAAACGTAAAAACTTACTCTTAAAATACTTTGAACACTTCAATAACAAGCACTTGTATTTGAATGCAATTAATTTGCTTAATATTTGCACACGGAACACAACAGGCACATTAATTTCTTGCCACTTGCCACAGAATTGCATATAAAAAAAAGTATAAACGGCATTGTTAGATACACCGCACACACATACGCACTCGTAGTATTTTTTTCAAAATACTTGTTAATTTTAATTGATTAAGAGCCGACTCAGGAGAGCGAGAGAGAGAGAGAGAGAGCATCGATCGATCGATTGTTTTTGTTATCGATCGGTGTTGTAAAATGCAACAGAGATAGCTGATATCAATGGCGGTTATAAACGTTTATTTAAACATGCATAAATATTATTATAGACCAAAAATGAAGCACAGCCACGTAAGGCAAGTAAATCGCCTGCAACAAGTGTGACACCCACATCAACATCAAGGAGCAGCCAGCTAAAAGTCAAGCAACAGGACAGCACTGAAAGCGAAAGAAGTCTAAGGAAAACCACAAAGGTGGCAACCACAACAACAACAGCAACAACGAAAGTAAGCAAAAAGTCGCCATTGCCATTGCACACAAGCAAAAACAAGGAGGCGACTAAAAAAACAACCCCATCGCCCACAACAACAACATCAAAGACAACAAGAACAACGAGCAAAGTGAAACCAAATGCCGTGCTGGACACATATCACAGTGTGACGGTGTCGTCGCCACCATCAAAGCGCAGAGCGCAGCCAAAACATGCGAAGGCAGAGCAAGCAGTTCAACAGCAAGCAGTGCGTGCGCGTACATATTCACGCACACTGCAGCCCGAGGAAATTGTGGTGCTGAAACGGGACTCGGCCAAGCAGCGCAGTGAGCTGCAGGTGCAACAACAACAACAACAGCAACAACAACAAGCTAAGGAATTGAAGCAGCCTGTGGCATTTGAGGTGAAGTTTGAGGAGGCTAAGAAACCAGCTATTGAAACCGATAATTATTCCGATGATTTTGAATCGTATGAATCGGATTTTGAGACAGATGGGAGTACGCCCGAGGAGGAGGAGGAGGAGGAGGAATCAGCTGAGGAGGAGGAGAAGGAGGAGCAGCACATAATAGAGGAATATGCAGCCATGACAACAGCTGCCGAGGACGAAGATGAGGAAGAAGACTCGGAGCCCACTCAAAATCCAATTACAGTAATACAACGCGAGCGAAAACTGGATTCGGGACACTATGAGCTGAACATGCGAAGGCAGACAGACAGACAGACACGCCAGCCCGACGATAGCTTCGATACCAGCTCCTCGATGGCCAACTCGGAGCAACTGGACTCGGGCATCAGCAGCTATGGCACGGAGTTGCCCAAATCCTCCTCGTCGGCTGTGCACTACGGCGGCTATGCGGACTTTGTGGCGCGTCCAGTGGTGAACAGACGTGGGAGGGAGCTGATGCGCAAGCTGCGCTTCGACCAGCTCAACTATCAGCTGTTTGAGATGCGGCCACTGAGCTACGAGGGCTACATGCAATCCTATGGCAAGCTGAACACCTGTCAGCTGGCGACGCAGACGCAGTCGCAGCAGATGGACACGGAATGCCAGACGCTGGAGCTGCACGTGCGCAGCAGTTGGACACAGCATCCGGCGCACTATGGTGGTCAGCTGGTGCTCAACTGCAGCGGCGATGCGGGCACTGAAACGGAGCAACATTTGCTGCAATCAAAGGATGCCTTCGACTGCAGCTTGTCGCGACTGGAGCAGCTGCGTCGGGCGGAACAGCGGCGTGCGCAGCAGCAGCAGCAGCAACAACAGCGTTTGAGCAAACCCCATGACTTGGAGCAGCTGGCTGGGTTCCTGCACAAGGCATCTTTCCTCCTAAGCAAGGTGCTCAATGCGAATTGTCCACAGCCATTGCGTCAGGTGACCCCGTTGCACACTGGACTCCTGGATGCTCTGCGCGTGCGTCGCATCTTTGGCAGCACATCTTTGGGACAACTGCAGCTCGTGGTCACTGTGCACGAGTGTTGTCCCCAATCCAATGTCTATCGCGATGACTTTGCGAATCTTCTGATGGTCTGGTCACTGACGGATCCCAGCAAGCCGCTGCGCCTGCTCTCCACCTGGGCCGAGGTCTGTCGCGTCTCCTTTTGCAGCGAGGCGCCGGATATCATTGTCGCCGGTTTGCGGGACGGCAGCGTGGCCATGTGGGATCTGCGCGAGACGCACAGCTACTGCTCCAAGCTGGATGGCAATCTCACGCACTTTGCGGCCACACAGTCGGTGGTGCCTGCTTTGGAGCAGCAGCAGCAGGCGCTATCTGCCTTGGATCTGGGTGCCGTGGTCGATGTGCGCAGCTTTCGAGCAGCTGCCAAGACAGCGGGCATGGGATTGGGCAGCAGCTTGGCCATGCCACACAAGGATATTCAGGTAAATGAGGTGACAAAATGATTTAATAATAAAATTAACAGATTAAAATTAAGTACAGGGTCTCTCACAGTCGCGTTAACTTGAATCATACCTGTTAAATTTCGATTAGAATTACTAATCAATTAAATTATTTTTGGAAATAATCGTAGTGACTATATTGTTTACTTTTGAAAAATGTGTGATTATTTAATGATTACGATTACAAAAAATCAGAAATAATCTAAAATTATTACAATTAATCAAAAATAGTCAGAAATAATCAAAGATATTCCTTTTCAGTAGACCGATTATTTTTGATTACTACTGATTATTTTGGTTCTTTCAGATTATTTTTGACTATTTAGTGAAAAACATATTATTCTGAACAAAACAGTTTATTCCAAAAATGTTTCTTCTTAATTTTTAAACAATAAAATAGTCAGAAATAATAAAAATTATCAAAGATATTCCTTTTATTTTTGATTACTACTGATTATTTTTGTTCTTTCAGATTATTTTTGACTATTTAGTGAAAAACAAATTATTCTGAACAAAACAGTTTATTCCAAAAATGTTTCTTCTTAATTTTTAAACAATAAAATAGTCAGAGATAATAAAAATTATCAAAGATATTCCTTTTATTTTTGATTACTACTGATTATTTTTGTTCTTTCAGATTATTTTTGACTATTTAGTGAAAACCAAATTATTCTGAACAAAACAGTTTATTCCAAAAATGTTTCTTCTTCATTTTTAAACTATAAAATAGTCAGAAATAATCAAAAATAATCAAAAATAATCCTTTTCAATAGTCAAATTATTTTTGATTATTTCTGACTATTTTTTAATAATTGTAATTATTTTAGATTATTTCTAATTTTTTGTAATCGCAATCATTAAATAATCACAAATTTTTCAACAGGGAACTATAATACTATTTAAAAAGATTATTTTTGATTGTTTCTGATTATTTTCGAATAATTGTAATAATTTATTATTTCTGATTTTTTTTAATCGTAATCATTAAATAATTTTGCAAAACCGAAAACAATCGTAATTTAATCATTAGTTCGACTTTTAAACAAAAATAATCTAATTAATAATGACTATGATTAATAATCATTTAAAAGGTATGCTTAAAAGGCAGAGACTGAAAAAATAAATGAAATACAGGGTCTCTTACAGTCGCGTTCACTTCACCATATTTTTTTCTACTAAATTTAAGTGGTTTTATTTATTTTTAATATTTTTAGTACGCCTCGCTTAACGATTCGGGACTGCTCACAATTTGGACGCTGGTGGAGAGTGGCCGTGGGCGTGGACGTGGCTGCAGTGCGTCCAGCAGCAACGAGTACTGCTCACCCTGGGCGCGAGTGAAGCTGCTGCAAGCGGCCAGCTGCGATCTGCGTGATTATTTGGAGCGACGTCTATTAAAAAGAAACCAAAGTGGCTATGAGACCAAGTCGCTGTTCCAGGGCAATGTGTACAGCGATGAGCTGCTGCGGCAGCTGGACGAGACTCAGACGCTGACGACGGCGCTGGCGGATCAGGGACTGCAGGGATTACGCTTCAGTGGCATCGATGCGGGCAGCGAACTCGTCTACGTCTGCACCAATCGCAACTTTGTGCTGTGCTGCACACGCAGCCTGAAGACGGAGCGATTTCAGCGCATTGGGATCCACGAGAGTCGCTTTCTGTTTCCCACCTCGTTGTGTGTCCTGGCCAATGAGCAGTTCGTGGCCGTCGGATTGTCCAATGGCTCCGTCATGATACTCAACTGCAATCAGAGGCAGCGTCAACGTTTGATTCGACCCACGACGGCGATGCCGCCAACACCGGATCCTGATCCTGAGACGGGCAAATCCTGTGCCATTCAAAACATCATACTCAACGAGCGTCGCTTTCCGGATCAGCAGCAACAGCAACTGGAGGGCAGCAGCTACGATGCGCGGCCCAACACCGCCTTGCAGCTGCTCCAGCAACCGCGTCGCTCCTACGAGCTGCGCTCCTTTGACCAGCAGCTGCTCCTCAGCGGCAGCTCAATGCGCCAGCATCTCGTCCAGGCCCTGGTCCAGTCCAGCGACGGCTGGCAACTGTTTGCCCTGGCCAACGGCACTGTGCGCAGCTACGATTTCCACTTGGATCGTGAGTTACCAGAAATGGGCTCGAATGTCACGGATATTGCCACCGCTTGCAGCTCCACGACGGCTCGGCAGCTGTTGCTCCTGGAGGCGGGTGGACAGGTGCAGATGCACTCGCTCAACTTGTAGTTTACTTGTTATACTCTCTAGTTTGTTACCATGTCAGCTCATTTATACAAGTACTATATCAATAAAGCAATTAACTCGTTTTCTTAACATCTAACGGACTTTATTTTATGTATACACTATTAAAAATCTTCCGACACTTCTTTCCTTCAAAAATATTTAACACTTAGGAAAAATGCGACCCTAAAAAATTGATAGTAAATCAGTTTAAAAAAATGAACAAAAATTAAAATAAACGAAGTCACTTTCCGACAAATTTAAAATAGGTTTAGGAAAAATATAATCATTTTTTACATTCCAATTTTATATATTTCCTATTTCTATATCCACTTGAAAGAAATCAGAAACAAATAAAAATTTCATTAAAAAAATCTACTCAACCAAAAATAAACTTTACACTTTCTTAAAGCTAATGAAAAACATTTTTATATCCGGGGGGTATATTAAGTTTGTTCAAAAGTATGTAATAATTTAAAATTTTCCATTTATTCGAATTGTCTGTCTAATGCTAGAGATACGCGCCCGTACGCGGGGGTCGTGGGTTCGGATTCTGGTTTGTTCTATCAATATTTTTTGATATTTTAACTTTTAATAAATTTTTTAAATTTAAATATACCGTATAAATTGGTTAAAATCACTCATTCATAAAATATATGCATATAGCTGCCACAGAAGCGATAGGTAGATAATTAAGGATTAGTATAAGAATTGCATGGTCATCAAATCTTTGGCGGGCCGGTTTAGCTTAGTTTAGAAAATTATAATTCTTGACCTATAATTGAATTTTAGGGCATATTTTGTTGTTAACTAGGGTAACTAATGAATTTGCTCAAAATGTTTCTTTCGCATTTCAGAAATTTTTAGAATTTAATTTTATTTCACTTTTAAAATTCCCAACTGCTTCAGTAAGAACACATAAGCTGTGGAATTCAAAAAGACAGTAAAGGAAATAACAGAATCATCATTAGATTTTAACACAATAATTTATTTCAATTAACATAAATCACAAAACTACAAAATCTGTATGTGTCACAAATTGCACTGCTCTAAAAAGTAGTATTTAGTACTAACTATTTACACGGCGATAACTGGCGTCGGGGAATCAAATCAAATCAAATCAAACTGAAGTTAAACTTGCCTTGCCACACCGAGCATGCCGCTCGTGGTGGCACCCAGGAGCTGCCGCACCGTCTGCAGCTCATCCCTCAAAGCCATCACCTGGGCCCGCAGTATGGAGTTCTCCTGCTCGAGAAGCGCGGCACGGAATGCGATGCGATCCTCGCGGATTTTGCGCGCATCTCGGGACTTCTTGGCCGCCTCATTGTTGCGCTTGCGTCGCTCATAGTACTTGGCATCCTTCTGGGCATCGGGTATGGGACGCTTCTCGCCCCGCGCCCGTCGATGCAGAAAACCCGGAAACATGCCCACCCGATTCAGCTCCATCAGCGGAAAATCCGACAGACTTTGCAGCGCATGATTCGGCGGTGCAATATATTCGAAGGCAGGCAGTGTGGAATTGGAATTGGATTTGGGTGCCAGGAGACTGGGAATGCCAGCAAGTCCGGGCAAGGGCAGGCGCAGATTATGATGAGCATAAGCCGACGACGACTCCAGCTCAATGTCCAGTTCACTGTGCAGGGAAAGCGTTTCCGTTTCCGTGACATCAACTATAGGCGATTTGGCGGGTGAATACATTTTTTTTTTTTTTTTTTTTTTTTTATGATCAGTTTACAGATCTCAACGGGGAGACAAGGATTTTTGTTGAGCTCCTTTCGCGTCGACTGTCGTGTTAAATCTGAACGTATTCCTGTCTGACTTGTCTGGTAATTATGGCCCAAAGGCCCCGCATTACAGTCGCAAAACTAAATCTAAGCCATAACGCCACAGGCCGCCTCCTGAATTCTGATTCAACCAATCACGCAATGTTGACGGTAATTATTCGTCAAATACATGACACTTTTCCATGTTGAATGACATTTATTTTAGCTGCACAGTTATAAGGGTTTCATATAACTGGTTAGCTTTATTACCCACCCTGCCCCACAAAAGGGGGTTTCCCTTTTACTAAACTAAAGAAAATCTACTGACCACATGACGTTGTTTCTGATTTCTGTTACTTGTTCAGGGGCAAGACTCAGACAGCGTTATATGAGTTGGCCAACTATTATGCAGGCTGGTCCGTTATAGGGGCTGAAAACTTTTACGACAACAGCCAATGAGAATGACCGAATGTCGAGGGGGTTGTGGGCGTTTTTATTACCATACATACACTTGCTCCTAATGTAAATCGACCCTAAAGGAATTTTTCATTAGGTGACATTATCTAGATTCTAGATGAAACGTTACGATTATTAATAATTAAATGCAATCATTGAATGACCGATATAAATATTTTCATTCAAATCAACAAAAAACTAATTAGTATTGAATAGATTAGTATTGAATAGTTAAGCCCATTACATTTGCCTTTTACATTAATATTATATATACTGTTTTAATTTAATTTTTTATTACTTTTTATTTTGATTTAATTTCGGTTTTTTTTAACTTTTTGGGAAAGTTAGCAAAAGTTTTTACTAAAAACCAATCCTTTTATTTGAAAAAAAGATCAAAAAAAGTTAATTGCAATTCCAAAATTTATTCAAAAATGTTCCAAAAATATTCACACTATTCTTTTTTGTTTATTTATTTTTTAAATTTTGGTATATATAAATTTAATTTGTTTGTTATTTATTTAAAAATATTCACACTCTTCGTTTATATTTATTTATTTTTTAATTTTATTGTAAATCAATTTAATTTTTATTATTTTTAATTTTAATTCAATTTTTTTTAAATTTTTGGAAAATTTAGAAAAAGTATGACTCTACAAAAAACTAAAAACCAATCATTTTATTTAAAAAAAAAAGATATAAAAAAGTTCATTTGCAAATTTAAAACTTATTCAAAAATTTTGCAAAAATATTGACAAAACATGATTTTAAAAAAAAAAAAATTATTTTTTTCATTAGAGTGAACTGCCAAATATTTTATAACACAAAGCTATAATACCATATTTTGGCAATTTTAAAAGGGTACAACTTATAAAAACAACAAGTCATGTGAGCTGTCAATCAATGGCTTTTACAACTTGTGGGCTAAAAAACCCTAACAAGACCTGCGACAAGCTAAAAAGCTTAAAGAAGACATTCTACCTAAACAGAAGATGGGGAAAAAAAGAGTAAAAAAACTGCACAGTCAGTGCTCAATTTAGCTAATCTAAGTTATGAAGTCATCAGGAGCTCTAGAAGTGTATACAATACTCTCGTATAAGCATGACAGAATAGAATAACCGAATGTACAAATACATATATCGTTTATAGTTTTGTTAACCTTTTGTTACCCTAAAACATTTAACCACATGTCATTCGTCATTCGTGTCTTCTTCGTCCTCCGTTCTTCAACCCGTTCGCTTTGAGAAAGTGTCACCTGTTCTGGGACAAAATAAATGAAAATAAATTGCCAGTTTGGACGACCCTAATAGCCGGAAGTTAACGACAACAGACAACAGACATCGGGTTTTGGTTATCGGGTGGCATCCTAACAATATTTCATAATGCGCTAATTTATTATCTGTTGGCAAAAGTTCTGCCATAGTTAAGCATTTTGACTGCTTACGCTTCTTTAAGGGGCGTTCAAATAGAAGAAAGGATTGGGAAAGAATTGGAAAGAGGGTTTAAGAATGAAAGGATTGCGTGCCAGTTGGTCTACAATAAAAGATACGAATTTCAGTTGAATAGAAAAATATCTGAGTCCGTACAATGTGAGATTATGAGTAAAAGTTCTTGGTCTCAAATGATGAGTTTGGTTTGGAATTTAAAAAATATATGTATGTATTTGATTGACCGATATAAATATTTTTATTCTAATCAACAAAAAACTAATTAGTATTGAATATATTTGTATTGAATAGTTAAGCTTATTAAATTTGCCTTTACATTATATTTTATATACTATTTTATTTTAATTTTCTCTTCGGCTTTTTTAAATTTCGGAAAATTTAGAAGTTTGAAAAGAAAATTTTTTATTATTCAAAAAAAAATAAGTTCATTTGCAATTCTAAAATTTAATCGAAAACTATCCAAAAAATTAGTTAACTCCTATTTTCGGCTTATTAATTTTTTTATTTTAATCAACAGATTTTATAAATCCTCTCAGCCTAAGTTGTATTGGTTATGTATTTAATTTGGTTATATACCTATTTTGAAAAAAATGTTTGACTAGGTCCCAAAAGGTTTTTTTTCTTTACGTAGCCCATTTGTTGACCCCAAAACTCAACTTATGTTACCCCGACCCAAGGAGCTAATGCAGTGGGAGGAATATTTGGGTAAGATCTATTTATATATTAGACAAATTACCAGGTAATAACAAGTAACAAACAGTGCTCCAAAAGAGAGTGCTAGACTAAAAAATACCCTGTACTGTTTCTTTTTCTTCCTATGTCACATACAAATTTTGGACTCAAAACGAAATGAAAATGATTTAGACAAAATTAATTCAACTTATAATAGAGAGTGAATTAAGTAATGTTCAAAAAATCATTTAATTATAACTAATTTTATTAATTAATTTTATTAGTTAGTTATAGTTATTAAATTAGATCATAAAAAAAAATCAGATTTTGAAAATCAAAATGAAATATGTAAATTTTTTTCTATGACCAACTGTACATAGCCACAAAGCTATAATACTCCTGCATCCTGTTCGTACAGGGTATCAACAAAAGAAGTGAAAATGTAATTGTTACAATATTTGAACTGCTTCGGTAGCTAATTGAAGAGCAAACTGAAAGCGGACATCGATGAACAAACTGTTAATGACACCTGTAATTGGATGACATTAGCGCCAACAACGAGGACAGGGATGAGGGTTGTGTGCCTGACACGAGTACTTATAGTAGGCACTGTTAATGTTGCTAAGCCTTCATCAAGTTTTCTTTGTCAACAAAGAAACAACAAAACTATACTAATCAGAATAGAGAAACACGTTAGACTAAATATTCAAATATTGTTTTTAAAAAATTGTATAAGCAAATTCGGATTCATGATGTGCGACGATAGCCCCATCAGCGACTGTGAGCCGACTACACTGATGATGCATCCGAATGCCTACCACATCCACTTGCCACTCTACATCATGGACATGGTGCGCATCTTCCAGGATCATCCCAAGTATGTCAACGGCATAAAGGAGCAGCACATTGTGGAGATGCTGGAGAAGGAGTGAGTTTGCCAATATTGAATATAATTATCGTTATACCCGGTACTCGTAAAGTCCATTATAACATTTCTAAAGGGGACATAATCATTTTATATGCTTTGTTATACCCGTTACTTTAAAAAATTAGGGTAATTTTCTAGTCTTGACCCGTTTGATCAAAAAAAAAAAAAAAAACCAAAAAAGGCCGATTTATGATGAATTTAGGGAAAATCATTTTTTGGGGTCAAGACTAGAAAATTACCAAAATTAGTAAAAGGGTATATTGTATTCGTTGCAATGTGTGTAACAGGGAGAAGGAAGCATCTCCGACACTATAAAGTATATATATTCTTGATCAGCATCAACAGCCGTGTCGATTTAGCCATGTCCGTCCGTCCGTAAGGGCCTAGATCTTAGAGATCTATTATCCCCACTCAGATCAAGTTTGTTTCAAATTTTGGCCAGTACCTTTTCCGCCTTTTCAAGATATTAGAATTTTATGCTAACTAACGTTAACTACTATTATAACCTATCATCCTACTAAATCGTAACAAGATCGGACAAATAGACAGGTGGTAATGGCTGATTAAAGTCGTTAAGCAACGTAAGTGCCTAAAAGCATGCAGTAAAAAGTATTTTAAATTTTTTTAAATAAGTAACAAGTATCCTAAAGTCGGGAGTTTGTTTTTAAACACGGATTAATAATCGGATGTTAATTAATCTATAATTTGAAAAACTTTTTGATCCTTTCGGACCTTTGCATTATCTTTAATCATTGAAATTTACTCCACTGAATTGCGGATATATTGGATCCATATAATGATAGTTTTTACTATTTTAAGTAGTAATCCTATAAATAAAGCGCTTAAAAGTAGGCAGTAATTTTTATAGAGACCACAAAATACAAAATATTGTATTACCGGGTATATTGTAGTCGAGCATACCACTTTTTATAAATTTATATATTGTCATTTTGCAGATCCTTTGCCTGTGGCGATCTGGAGGCTCAGGTGAAGACAGCTGTCATGGATTTGTCGGCCAAGGGATTCATACGCTATATTAACAACGGTTATCGCACACTGGGACCAATCGCCAAACTGGCCAATGCCCGGAACGTGCGACACTTTTGTGCCACCTGGCAGCGCATTGCCGAGCTGCAGAAGGTCAACTCGGACTTCCTCGATGGCAACAATCTGATGAGCAATCAACGTCCCAAGTGCAACAGACGCAGCTCCAATTGTTAGGCTAATTCCCTTAATTTCCCAAGTGCAGCAGCACCAAGTTTTCTTTTAATTTGTTCATAAATTTTATTTGTTTCTATTTTATTTGTTAATGTGTTATGTACGTACAAGCAACAAAAAAAACACAGCCTTTCATAATTCTAACTAAATTATTGTCAATAAAAAGAGGCCAGCAATATAATAATCATTTTGTGTGTTCCATTTGGGAAACCTTTTTCTGTTTAGAGGGTGGCTCATCATCATTATTTGTTATTGTTGTTGTCCTGTTGCAACATATGTCAGGGGTCGAGGGTCTCCACATCCTTTTAACACTTGACCCTGTGTTTAATTCTTATATAATTATCATCTACTTGGGGTGGCCTCAGCAGGTGTTTACAAGCTGGATTTCACACTCTATAGACCTAAAAAGGATTGAAAGGTTTATAGTACTGACGAGCTATTGAAAATAATACATCAAAATGTATAAATATAAGATTTAATTCCAATTTCTTTATGCGTAAAACTGATTTAAAGTTTTATGATAGTTGCTTCATAAAAATTTTTTAAAGTCTTAACCAGGGTATCAAACTGAAATGAATATCGGTTTCGGTTGTTCTCATTAAGGTTTACGGTCATTGGTTTATGGTTACCGAATTAAAATTTTGGTTCATAAAAAAAATCGTTTAAGATGTTAGACATGTAAATTTGAAAAAAAAAAAAATAATTGAAAATTTGAAAAATTATGTTGATTTTACTGACATCAATACACAAATTAAAAAAAAAATAAATTAAACTTTTTTGAAAACCAGAATTACACCCTAATAAAATTTTTAAATTTTAGGCTTGATCGAACCAAAATTAACCGCTAAGCATGAATCGCTTTCTAAACGGTTATTTTAGTTTGAATAATTTCGGTTTTTCTGTGAAGGTATAAAAAAAAATTTTTTTCGGTTCCGTTTTCAGTTACGGCTAAAAATTTCAATCGGTTAATACCGGTTACGGTTTTAATCCCTGGTCCTAACTATACAATGCGAAAAAAAATAAGTAACAGATTTGATATTTGGATCTTTCGATTCTAGATATCAAAACAAATTTCTGTATTCGAAAAAATATTTCAAAATCATAAATCTTTAAGTAAACCGATTAAAAAACAAACCTGAGAAAATAAAATTCGAACAGCCTTTTTTTTAAATTTCGAAAAGATATAAAATTTAAAAACATAACAAGTCACTTTAAAAAACTAATAATTTTGTAGATTGTAGAACAATAAGTGCAAAATTTAATTGTACATAGTATATAGCTTATTATTAAATAATGACATTTTTCTAAAAAATCTTGAGCAATGCAGTTGTTGTTTTTCCCAACACCCAACACCGTAAGTACATCCCTGATGGTTGTGATGGGATGGCAAATGAGCCGGGGGCAAAGTGCCGAATACCCTTTGAGTTTAGTATGTTGCTCAAGCATTTAAATTGTCAACACCAGGACAGGACAGAAACCTGCAGCAACGAGTTGTCATTTGTCGTCCCTCCATGTGGGATTCCATTCGATACGATATGTGACCCATGCACGCATGAGATCCCGGCCAGGTGTTATTTATTGCCTTTCTAATCGTTGCGGCATAATCTATTAGCACCCGACGCGACGTGACGACGACCTCAACGAACTCCGACCCCGATCCCAACTCTGATGCCTTCACTGAATCTGAAACACAGCAGTTGCTTTGGTTTTTGCGTTTGCACATTATGGGCAATTAGCATTATTATTATTTTATTGTTTTAGTTTTCGAGTTTTATGACAACAATTTAACTCTAGGCTGTCTCTTATTTTTATTTACTCTAGAGTTTTAATGGCTAATAATTGGTTGGCCAAACATTAATCAATATGTCAACATAAAGAAAAATATTCCTGTTTGTATTCAAGCCTTAAGTAATTTTATAATTAAACTAAGCAATTTCCTAAACTTTGACCCCGAATATGACCCATTTACAGGTTGATGAAATTATCTCATCTATGTGAAAATTTCATCTTTCTACGCTTAGCCGTTTGGCCTACACGTTGATTCTCAGTCAGTCAGTAAGTCAGTCAGGACAAAGAGTCTTATTATACTATAAATATAATATAATTTAAGATAATTGTAAATAAATCAAATGTTTTTTATTTCTAATACAGATTACAGTCATAATCTTCATAAGCAACACAAAATTATTAAATTCCATTTCTTCGCATTCATATTAATATACAAAAATTTTCTATAACATAAAATTTATACTTTATTATTGTAAATCTTATACTTGTTAACTAACAAAAATGTATTGTAAAACATTTCCAATAATATTAAAACATTTTCTTCACAAAAATTCCAAACATTCGTAGATTAGCGTATTATTATTCGCGAAGTTTCAAAAAGTAAACCGTCACAATTACTGTGATAACAACAACTATCACGCCCGCAATCATGACGACATATCGTCGTCTATGCTGAGAGGCATCCAATTCCACTGCATCCATTCAATATCTTTTTATCAAATCAGTTTATGCTCCAGAAAGTTTGGGTATTGAAAATTAAAGCAACTGAAAATTCAAATGCTACTTTAATTTAAGTTTATTTATATTTCTTGTTACATTGTGAATTTTATTAAAAAAAAAATAAAAATTAAATTTAATCTATTCAATGTCCGTTGCTATAAACTTTATATTCTTCAATACCTAAGAAATCAAGCAGGTTATAGTTAAATTATAAAATTATACTTGTTATTTAATAAAACTGTATAAAGTTCAACATTTGTAGTAATAAATTTGACACATTTTCTTTTATAAAAGATCCATAATATCCAAAGATTCATGATTGTTTTATCATAAAGTCGTCAATGTTCTAATTAGTAGAATAATTAGTACTATAATTAAAGCTATTAAGCTTGCAATCATTGCGCCAGTTCGTCCTTTGTAGATAGTGATGTCCGCCATTAAATATATTTTAACAAAAAATTTTATAGTCAAAAATTAGAAGTATATTGTACTTAAGATTTGAGTTAAAACTATTGAAAGTAGAAATGTTAGGCAAATGCTACTACAATTCAAATTATAAATAGTATTTCTTAAACACTTATAAACTTTATTCAAACGCTCTCATAATGCTTTTCTGAGCGTATTATTAACATTTCATTAAAAATTTAACAGTACTGGAGAATTTCGTTAATATTTAGGAGGCATAAAAGATGACTTTATCTTAGATTAATCTTCCATTTGAGATACCAGAGCACTCCAATTCCTGTCCCAATGAATATAATACAGCCAATAACCATGATG
>JBAMBJ010003896.1:0-24545 GCA_037043495.1 Drosophila recens
ACACATATTGTTTCTCACACATGCAGCTGCTGAAGAAGCAGAAGAAGCATGATGGAGAAAAAAGCACTGAAGCTAAAATCCGACGGACGGAGTTTGCTGTGGCTGCCAAAAGCTTGAAGCTTTTTTATTGACATTATTATTTTTTGTATTTTTATTTTTATTTTGGATTAAAAACCAATGAAATTATACAATTTTTGTGATTTATTTCATTTGGCCAAAAAACTCGCCTGAGTTTTTGCAGCCCAAAATAACCGGCGAAGAGAAAAAGTCAGCAAGTTGAAGTATGTAAAAACTGCTGCGGCGATTTTGGTTTTCTTGTTCTCTTCGGTTGTTCGTTGTATGTGTGAGTAAGTGGTGCGGCTAGCTATTTGGTGTTTAATGAGAGAGTGACAAATGCTTGGCTCGCTCGCTCATCATTCATTCCATCGTTTTCCTCTTCTTTAGTAGAAAAAGTGAGCGTGACGTGCGCGGACCGAGCGGACGAGAAAAACAAGCAAGTTATGTGTAAATTTGCATTTGCACATACAAAACCTAATTCTGAACTGATGAAAAAATCAGCCAAATCGAAAAAATAAGTGCCATTGCGCCAACAGTACAAAAAAGAGCCAGTTTTGGCGCAAAAACACCAATTGTGGCAACCGTGGAATCGCGTCCTTTTCGTTCGTTCATATAGTTCTAAGGAACAACGAACTGGGGCGAGATCGCTCACCTTGTACCAAGGTGAACGATGTGAAGTTAACAGAGGGCTGTTAACGAAAGATGGCGGAATTTCCGCCATGCCGGCAAGCGACACTTTTTCTGACGGGCTCGTGACAACCAGACGTGTTTTGTAAACCTCGCGCATTTTTGACAGCGACAAAAGTACAACGTGCGCATCCAAAAGCAACAACAACTGCAACATTTTCGCGCCACCAGCCGCCGCAGAATTTCGTGTGTGTGTGTGCAAGCGTGCAACCAAGCACCAGCCAGCAACAACACAGCGTAGCGCCACCAGCCGCAACACCTTTTGTGTGGGTGTGCGTGTATGCAGGCTTGCAGCCAGCCAGCGACAAGCAACAACAGGAATCACACAGCGCAGCGAAGCGCCATCAGTTGCAACACTTCTCGTGTGTGTGTGTGTGTGTGTGCGCCGGCTTTCAACCAGACCACACTGGGCCGGATTGCCGAATAAGTGGCATAAAGTCGAAAATTGCATATATCGAGCTGAAACTTGGCATATTTATAGAATATACCACTCTAAATATTTAAGCAATATTTTGAGTCAGCTTGACCACGCCTACCCCGACTGCCCATATAAGACAACATGACGTATACGTGATTTAAATTATATTTACATACAAACAAGCACATCTAGAAAATTAAGCCATCGGAAAAGCCGCAAAAAGCCGCAAACCGGATTGTTATTATATTTTTATGAATAGGTTCTACTTTTTTTCAACATACATTACACATCGCAGAAATACGCAGAAGACTTTTTTTTTCTCTTCAGAAGACGAACACTTTGGGTAAATTTTTTCTTATTGAACAACACAAAACAATACACGTATTATCACATATAACAAGTTTTGACACAAAATCTTTTCATTCAACTCCAATTTACATACCTCGGTCTTCAAAATCCATTTTTAATAATAACCAATTTGCTTATCGTGTGGAATTGCCAAGCGCACAAAGTCAACAAAAGTTTGCCGCCAATTTTGTCACAAAAGTCAGCTGTTTAATCGGCTGACTTTGGAGCTTGATAAAAAATGCCAGGGTTGCATTTTTAGCAAAAATATTTATTGATGCTTTCTACAGAGGGAATCTAGTATATATATGTTAAATAAAAATGTAGATTTGCTTCAATTAAATTTTCGACTTTATGCCACTTATTTGTCAATCCGGCCCAGTGTGCAGACGCCACACTTTTGGTGCGTGTAAGTGTGCACACAAGTGTCGCCGCAGTTAGCGACAACAACAGCAACAAAACCACAGCGCAACGCAGCGCTATGAGCAGCAACCAGAGTGTGTGTGTGTGCGCGGGCTTTTCAGCCGCCACTGTTGTGTGTGTGTGCGCGGGCTTTAAGCCACCAGCAACAACACCAACAACAAACACAGCGCAGCGCAGCGCCACCAGCTGCAACACTCGTGTGTGTGTGCCATAATTTCGTGCAGGGCTATCCCTCCAATCTCATCCACGGCCATCGGCCGGCAGCGGCGAAGAACACACGTGAAGTGTGAGTTCCAAGAAGAAGCAGCAACAAGCCACCTGCAGGACCACGAAATCAGCTTTTCGTCTCCGCATTTCTGCAAGCAGCGGGTAAGCTGGCCAGCGGCCTTTGTTTTCCTCCCTTCTTGGTTCCGTCTATGGAACAGGGATCATCTTTTCTGACCGTGCGGCAGCGTTTTGTAATACAAATGACCAAATGTAATTAGTATGACCATACTAAGAAACGATTCTGAAATACAAATTTTTAACCTATTTTTGTTCTTTTTTACATTACTGTTTTATTTTCTTTATTGTCTGAGATTATGATGTTATCTCTTTCTCCTATGTTTTTTATACTTTTAAAATGTTTTTATGTTGTTTGTATTACAAAATACTTACTCATATGGACAATAATTATGTGCCATAGAGCGGATTGTGTTCAAACAAATAACGGAGTGTTGAAATCATACGTCCCAGTCAGTTTTGTCGACCGATATATACCAACGCAAGTCACTGCGGACGGCAGTCCGCACTAGTAACGAAAGCAGCACGAAGGGTGCGAAGGCGACTAGCATATATACACAGGAAGAATGGAAAATTTGCCATGACTGTCCGATCAGGTCGAGTTATATACCGATCGAAAGGTATCAGTTTAACTTACAAATGTCCATACTAAGACAGATGTAAGTGGAAGGGGAAAAATTTTAATGCATGGAGCTAATGGGGCCGTTGCACAGTGGTTGCGTCCATAGGCCAAAAATCAAAAAAACGGTCACAAAATTATTAGGCGAAGTGTAAGTAAATTTACTGTAAAATGTCTAATCTTCTTAATGGCAGCCCAGTTTTATTTTGTAACCCTAACGGAAACAAAAAAATTCGCATTGAAATCATAAGCACGTGTTCATTTTTGCAACCCTGCTGCGCCCAGTATTCTTTTTGTGAAAGCAAAATCTCATTTCAAAACATTGTAACTTTTGGCAAAGTGTCCTAAAATTAATAATTTAAAATGAATTTTGAAGTTGAAGGTATTTACTTTAAATATACATATTAATAATCAGTTTATATGTGAAATTGTTCTTGTGATGTTAATTTAATGGAAATAACTTTTTTTGTGTATTTTGTGAACGTCTTTTCTATGTTTATTGAAAGTTTTAGTTGTGATATTACAAAATTTTACAATTGGTTTTTATGTCACTGTATTTGTCTTAGTTTTAACTTTGTTATGTGTTAAAATTAGCTGCAGAAATTTTCAGATGTGTGTGTAATCGTAAAAAAATGAAGCAGTCTTAGGTATTGCAAGGTAAGTTTTGCCCAACAAAGTAGATATTTGTTGCCTATTGTGCTGTTGTTTTGTTGCCCAGTCTTCGTCTCTAGTGGTTTGTATTACTTTGCAAAACTATTTATTTATTAATTAATATCTTCAATTTGGTTTGCTTTTCTCTTTGGTTTTGATTTTGGTAGGCGCTTCCTATAAGTGTGTATTTGCACGCCTATATATTTTTGAACTATGGTGCACAGAAAATGGAGCCAACGCAGAAAAATTGAAAAATATTATGGAAGTTGTAAAGGAGAACATTGAAAACAACGGCTACATTTCCGATTTAAGCGATTTATCAAAGCGTATTGGGTACATTTGTCAAAGAATTGTTATATTTTGGAAAAATTACAAGCGCAAAAAATCTTCAGTTGTGCAATATGAATCTGAATGGCTGAACGGAAAGGAAACAATTTTATTAAGCTGTGCCCAGAAGATGTCTCAACCAACATCAAAGATTGCTGATCGTGGAAGGCCAAAAAAAGATTTTATGGAGTCTTCTAAAAGGACAAAACGTCGAAGAATCGCAGAGCTGTCAAAATCCGACGAATCTATAGGTTCTGTCTTACGCTCAAGCAACTCATCACATCCTATGCTTACCGAGGTTGATGTCGATGAAGTTTTGGCCCTTTTCGGCGAGACAAATATGAGTAAGCATCAGTATTTGCTTATTCGTAGTTTTATAAATAGTAAAACTTCCAGTAATTTATTACCAAGCTACGAAAAACTTCTGGTAGCTAAAACATCATGTTATCCAGAAAAAATCAGTGTCAGCGAATCACAAGCTGAAGTTGAGCTGCAGAACTTGGTGAATCATACTGCGTCCCGAATTTTAAAACTTCAAGGTGATGTTCTTGCTAATGACAATGTTTGCAACTTAATTTTAATTGGAAAGTGGGGATTTGACGGCAGTACAGGACATTCGGAATACAAACAGAAAGCAGTGAATAATAACATTGACGATTCCAGTTTATTTGTGACTTCCTATGTTCCACTGCAACTAATAACCCAAGAGAATGACCCCAAGAACCAGAAAATAATTTGGAAAAACCCCCGACCGTCTTCCACACGTTACTGCAGACCGATCAGATTTCAATTCAAAAAAGAAACAACTCAATTGACCTTAAATGAAGAGAAATACTTCAAGGAAAAAATTAGACTACTAAAGCCTACAGTATGTGTAATTTCAAGCAAACATATTCAAATTAAACATAGTTTGCAATTGACAATGGTTGATGGAAAAATTTGTAGTGCCCTAAGTCAAATATCTTCTTGTAAGTGCTACATTTGTGACGCGAAGCCAACAGAAATGAACGATTTGGAAAAATGCTTGAAAAAAAAGGTTCACGAAGCACGTTATGAGTTTGGGTTGTCTCCGTTACACTCATATATTCGGTTTTTTGAATATTTTTTACATCTATCATACAGATTGGATCTTAAAAAATGGCGAATCTGTGCCCCAGAAGCAAAACATGCCCTTATGCATAGAAAAAACCAAATTCAAGCAGACTTCCGTGCAAAAATGGGACTAGTAGTTGACAAACCGAGAAGTGGAGGAAGTGGAACTTAAAATGACGGTAATACTGCCAGAAGATTTTTTAGCAATACGAAATTGTCCGCTGAAATTACGGGGCTGGATGAAAATGTTTTAATCAGGTGTTCAACATTACTGCAATGCATGGCATCGGGTTATAAAATTAATGTCGAAAAGTTTGGAAATTATGCACTTAACACCGCAAAGGATATAATTAAATTGTACCCATGGTACTACCTTCCACCATCTGTCCACAAAGTTTTAGTTCATGCTCCTGAAATAATAAGTTATGCACTTGTTTCGATAGGAGAGTTATGTGAAGAAGCTGCAGAATCTAAAAACAAGGATATTAAAAAGTTTAGAGAGCATCACACACGGAAAATATCCCGTGTAGCTACAAATACCGATTTAATTAATAGATTACTTTTAAGCTCAGATCCCTTTATCACTGGACAAAGAAAATTGCCTTGCACTCAAAAAACAAAATTGTTAAGTACTGCATTAAATTTGTTAATAGATGATTAAAATAATTTTTTAAGTCTTTATGTTTTCTTTTCTTTTTTAATTTTTTAACTGTAAAGAATTTTAGTTTCCTTAAGTTTTTGTTTGTTCACTTTTATTTTTATATTTTTAATTACATATATTATAGTAAAACTACGTCCATTTTTTCTTACTTATTATTTCAGCTATATAGATATAAGAATAATAAATCAAACTGAAGTCTCTACTGTAAGTATCTGGGGCTCAAAATTCCGCTAATCTCCTCATAAGGTGACCAAATATTAAAATTTTATCATTTATCTTAGGAAATGTCAAAGTTATCAAAATTTGTCCCGATCGTTTGTATGGGAACTATAGGATATAGTCGTACGATTTGGCCAATTTTTTTGTTATATATTTAGGATATTTTTCTAGATTTTTGGTGAAAATTTCATAGCGATAAGCCCACTAGAAGTATTTTTGGCCGCGGCTCCATACAAGCCCAACCACTGTGCGTTGGAGCCTTTCTGAATTTTTTTTAATTTTTTGCTATTCTAATCAAAAATACGCGTCGAATGACACGTTAATCAATAAAATCCGACCACTGGTTCAAAAGATAATTAATTTTGAAATTTTTGTTGCCCTTCTCAAAACGAGATGAAAAGTCAGTCTGTTTGTTTGTTTGTTTGGATCAAATCGTTGATTTAGCCTAAAAGTTTGAATGAGGACTTGTTCCCGATCTAAAATCTAGAAACGTTTGGTCTACGACTTTTTCGAAAAATCGCTAGCTGAGCGGGAAATAGCTAAAACCGGCTTAAATAAAAAACCCCCATAGTGTCCAAACCATAGAATCTACAGTTATGATCTATATGTCGTTGGAAAGGTACTTTGAAGGGCTCTTAAGAATACCTTCAAACTTTTCTAAAGTAGACAGGTAAAAAGCTACAGGTGAAATAAGGTAATTTTTTTCACGATTTTTTTTAGTTTGCAATATGTTTGAGCTTGTAAAATTTCGCGTTTTTTGATACATCATGCATACATTTTTGTTGATTGGTTTGGAAGATATAACCCATTAACTGAGGACAGCAGCAGCAATTACATTTGACTAACAGTCCAGTAACAATGAAATCTATAATTAGACAGTCGTTCTTAAGGATCGCCGGTGGCGCAAAGTGTAGAGCGTCCGATTTTTGCATGAATTCTCAGCTCGGGTTTCGTGTTGGAATCCTGGCACGGACATAACTTTTTTTTTTTAAATTTTTAAATGAAATTAATTTGTTAGTAGATGATTTTCATGCATACATTTTTGTTGATTGGTTTGGAAGATATATCATATTAACTGAATGTATACGTTTTACTTAGAATTGGAATAGAACAGCAGCAGCAATCACATTTGACTAACATTCCAGTAACAATGAAGGATATAATTACACAGTAGTTCTTAAGGATTACCAGTGGCGCAAAGTGTAGAGCGTCTGATTTTTGCATGGATTGTCAGCTCGGGTTTCGGGTTCGAATCCTGGCACGGACAAAACTTTTTTTTTTTTTAATTTTTAAATGCAATTAATTTGTTAGTAGATGATTTTCATACATACATTTTTGTTGATTGGTTTGGAAGATATATCCTGTTAACTGAATATATACGTTTTACTTTGAATTGGAATAGGACAGCAGCAGCAATCACATTCGACTAACATTCCAGTAACAATGAACTCAATAATTAGACAGTAGTTCTTAAGGATTGCCAGTGGCGCAAGGTGTAGAGCGTCTGATTTTTGCATGAATTCTCAGCTCGGGTTACGGGTTCGAAATCGGGGGATGGAAATAATACCGCGCGAAATAAGACCGCGGTGTGTTTTCTTCAGCGGTCTAAATTCATTTTAAAGTGGCGGTCTAGTTTCATTTTAAGGAACGAATTTAGACCGCATGGCCAAATTTCATTTTTTTGTCGCGGTCTTTTTTCATTTCGAAGAATGAATTAAGACCACGCGGTCTAATTTCATTTTTTTGTCGCGGTCTTACTTCATTTTGAAGAATGAATTTAGACCGCGCGGTCTAATTTCATTTTGTGTTGCGAAACAAAAATTAATTTTCATATGAAAATTCTAGCTTTCAATAGGGAAAAATATTTAATTTTGAAAACTAACTCTTTTTTTAGTTTATTTAAGATTTTCATCCATTAAATTTTTGTTAACCTTCTTTTACAAACCATCTTATTTTTAAAGCTTGGACTTGAGTTCATAATTATTAAATTAAAAAATTAAAAATTAACGATAAAAAGACTATATATTTGATGAGTACATACAATTGGCTTATGTATATGTCTTTTTCAAATAATTTTCAACCGGAGTGTTACAAGAAGGACACTTAAATTTAGGTCAGTAATCCTCTTCCAATTCTCGCTCGATGAACTTCGTCAATTTTGTATTATACTCTGATATTAGTATGTCCCAGCATCCGACACAGGTCTTCAAGTGTCCACAAGGGTACATTGTTACTTGACTAGGAACATCCATGCACACACAACAAGGCGTAAGTCTCAAAACGACAGTATCATCTGGTTGACTCAAAGCTGACTGCGAGTCCTCTGCATCGTCATCGTCGGAAGGCTCGCAATTTTCAGGTTGCGCATCATCGACACTTGTGAAGTCCTCCAAGCCTTGACAAATTTTCGTTCCCGGATATGACATACGATAAAGAAATATGGCCGCAGTAATCTTTCCTTTTTCCAGTTCTTCACTTGCATCTGCTATTTTTTGGGCTCGTTGGTAATAAAATTATAATAATATTTATCAAATTTAAAATATTTAATAGAAATCAGTAAAATACCTTGTATACTCGTTTTTTTGATGGAGCTTTTGAACCGCCACTTTTTATCAACAAATCAAATTCTCTAGATTTTGTGTACTCGTATGTCAACAAGTAGCTGACAAACTTAAAGAAATTTCCATGTTTCATCAACCGCTTTCCCAAGACTCCATTCTGGGCTTCAAGTGAACCAGTTGTCCTTGTAGTCAGTTTATAGACAGTAATATTTTCTGGGCCCTCCTGTTTTTTCAATTAGTATAAACAAGTGAAAATATACAAAAATATATATTTGTACTACGTATATATACTATATATAAAAAAGCATTAATGTAAAAAAACTTACCTTCAATCCATTGCTTCTCGAAGTACTTAACAAAGGGCTTAAACATCTTTTCATCAGTCACTTGAGATTTGACCATTTGAAAACATGAAATAATTTCAGAAGCCGGGAGTAGCGGGAGACATAGCAATTTATAATATGCACTTTTTATGTTCGCGTTCGATTGAATGTGATGCGCAATATTCAAAAGCTGGCTGGCTTTGTGCTTTGCTGCTTGACAGAAATGAAACCAACACGTGTACCTCTTTAGATTTGGATATACGTTGCGAAAGGCATTTCTCATTGCTGTTTCAAAATCCGTCATCACAGAATTTCCATTAAATGAAAAAATTTCTTTTAAGGTTTGAAATAAATGCACGTAGCACTTTTCAGTTTTTCTCGACATTACAACGTAGATAAAAGGAATTGCCGGTTGGAAAAATTCAATAAATTAAAAAAAACTGCTAATCAAAATAGGATAAAATTATAAATTTACCTGGTCACAAAATGCTACGAAAATAATCAGAAACTGGTAAAATTGACCCAACGGGCAAATTTTAAATGTTGCATCCATAAGAAAATCACGTTGTTCTTCAGGAATGTTGTTTTGAATATTTATTATTATATGGTCCGATGCAAAATTGCTGTACGAAAAATCATCGCATTCAAATGACCCCTTGTAAAATTCGAAGTTTGCGTTCGCATGTTTCGTGAGGCTATAATTTTCAACAACAGTTGGGTTTTTGTATGCCTCAATCACTTCGTGAACGTTGCTGTTCCGTATTTGCAACAAGTTGCGACGATGCTTATTGAAGCTTAACTAGGAATCTTGGTTTCTATATTACATAAAAAAATAAATAATATGTATGTGTTAAAGAGGATACATTAATTATTATTACTCTTATCACTTACTTTATTACGGCATCATCGAAAATTTCTCTTACTTCTGATACTTGCGATGTAGTTTGTGAGCCTGATGGCTTTGCACATTTGTTTTTGATTTGAGAAAGTAACTTCAATTCAGAAATTTCTTGCTCTTTATTTCCATGCAAGTGCCCATAAAATGGGTGGGAGAAGAAACACAAGTTGTCTTTCCCAAAAAGGCGCGCCTTGCACTTTTTAGACCCCGTACTTTAAAAAAGTGAAGGGGTCTATTAACTTTGTCACAAAAAAAATGTGCGTAACAGGCAGAAGGAGGCGTGGCAGACCCCATAAAGTATATATATTCTTAATCAGCATCAACAGCCGAGTCGATGTAGCCATGTCCGTCTGTCCGTCCGTCCGTCTGTCCGTCTGTAAGAGCGCCTAGATCTCAGAGACTATAAGAGCTAGAGACTCCAAACTTGGTATGTAGGCTCGTCTACATTGGGAGCAGATCGAGTTTTTTTTAGATTTTGGATCGGACCACTATATCATATAGCTCCCATAGGAACAATCAGTTAAAAATCAAGTCTTAGTATGGAAAACTTGTTTGCTGTTTGAGATATTTCAACCAAACTGACATAATATGCATAAAAGATGGTCCCATACATACTGACCAAATTTGATTGAAATCGGATTACTATATCATATAGCTGCCATAGGAACGATTAGTCCAAATAAAGTCTTGGTATGAAAATCTTTTTGTTGTTTGAGATATCTTTATAATAAGTACGGGGTCTCCGACAATCGAGTACCGCTCGACTGTAGCAATGCCGACTAGTTTTCTTTGCAAGTATAGGCAATTGAACCGTCAACTAACATTTTATTTCGAACGTACAATAGGTGCTCCGTTATTGAATGCAGAATCGTTTTGTCTCGTCTCATTCCTTGAATCATTTCAAATTTACACGGAGTATGAATACTTTCCTGTGAACTTTCTAATTCTGATACTAAAATCGGCTGTTGAGCCATTATCTGATCTGCCTTCAGCTTGTCAAAATATATGCAAAGAAATTTTTGCACAGCTTCACAAAGTGCAGTCGAAAGTCGCGGCACTATTATTGCGTTTTCTTCTAACTCAACGAACATAACGGCGAATACATGGTTGCTTTTGGGTTTAAATAATCGATTGACGAAACTTGAAATAACCGCTAGCGGACATTTATTTATATATTTTATTTATTTTATTCAGTGTCTTAGTAATACAAGACGAAGAAATATCATAATTAAAATAAATTAATTTGCGCAATAAATATAAATATACAAAAAATTAGCAAATCTTATCAGCTGCATTTACATTTTGCCCGATATCATCATCGATACTTTTATTTTTTGCTTTCGCAAATTTGCACATGAATTATTATATTTAGAGTGCTTAACTCATGTTTCAAAATAAAATAGCACCAAAGCGGTCTAAATTCATTTTTATGTGGCGGCCTTATTTCATGTTGAGGAAAGAATTAAGACCGCGCGGCCTAATTTCATTTTTTAGTCGCGGTCTTATTTAATTTTGAAGAATGAATTTAGACCGCGCGGTCTAATTTCTTTCTTCCCCCGCGGCTTTAATTCACGCGGCCTTATTTCACGGAGCCGTCGCAGACAACCGCTCTCACATTAAGCCCTATAGATTGTGCGAATCCAATATTGGTTTCCAATTGATTCATAAGAGCTTCATGTTTTACACCGTTGGCAATCCTCTCACCATAAAAACACACACTTGCTATCCCAAAAGCTGTGTCGTCTTAGTGCCATTGTTTTCGAAGCCTTCTTTTCCCAAATTACTCATTTTATCAACAATTTTGTTCAAATTTTCAAGTTAGATGGGATTGAAACCAGGCATCATATTTTTCAAAACCGTCCATCTCGAGATTGTACTAATTGAAGGAAGTTTCAGTTTAAAAACATCTCGAATATATACATATGCTCTTGCTGAATAAAAATAAAGATTTTGCGTAATTTGTCTTTCAGCTGAATTGTAGACATTTTTCTTTTTCAGAAGCAGTTTGCATAAAACTTTTGCTTCATCAGAAACACGAGTCATATTTGATATAATCGAAAGTACATTATTTAAATTTTTAGGTTTTCTAAACTTTCTAATAAACTTTCGATAAACCTCTGGCTTAGCTTTTATTATCCCACCATTTGCTACCTTGATATCCTTCCTTGGATCAAAACACTAAAGTCCTTAAATAACTCAATACGCCCGCTCATGCGATCCGTTGCACCAGTGTCCAATAGCCAATCATTTAGATTACCTTTTTCGTTTTGTGTGCAAACAAAAGCTTCATTACCTGAGCCTTTACGCGAGTTCAATTTATTTATTTCTGGACAATCACGCTTATAATGTCCAGCCTTGTGACATCCAAAACACTTGAAATTTCCATTTCCTTTTGTTCCTTTTGACGCCTTTTGCACGTTGGCTTTTGACTTATCCCATTTAACACCTTTAGAGTACCTTCCAGCTTGCTGTTTTGCAACCAGCGCTTCAGCCGTCTCCTCATTTCTTGTGATGAGCCTGTCTTCCTCAATCACAAGTCGTGCTCTTAGATTATCCATTGTCCGCTCAGCTTTATTCGTAGAATCCCAAGCACTTCCAAATCCTATATATTCCTCCGGCAATCCACTTATTACCTTGAATATAATTAGCTCTTTTGGCAGTTCTTCACCAAAACTCCCGAGCTTGTGCACCATTTCTTCTACGCGAGCAATGTACGTCGACATATTCTCTGACAACTCTTTTTTAGACAAGAAAAACTTCTGGTAAAAGACCAATTTCATTACTTCACTTTTCTGTCCAAACTAGAGGTCTGCATAAATATACTCAAAATTTGAGTTAAAAAGTATTAATTCGAACGATGTCGAATTGAGTGAGTGCGATTCACACATTGAATTGAATTCGTTTGAGTGTGAGTGACATTGAGCTCTAAAATGACAGCTCCTTATCGAAATGAGTGCGAATGAACGAATGTAAAATAAATTTGACAATGTCAAACTCAATTGAATGACTCAATGTTTTGATTGTCAAATGACTGCATTCCTTAACTTTGTTGCAAACTTTCCTTAAAATCGGTCGCAAAGCAATAATGAGCGAAGGCATTAAAGACGTCGGTGAGCCTGTAAGTGTTTTTTCAGAAGTGCGTTTTAATATAAATATGTATATATATATATTTTGTGTTTGAATTGTTATTTTTTGTGCAGTGTGCTGTGATTGCTAAGTAACATAGATGAATATATGTATATGTATACAAACGTATGTTATAAGTAATATTTTGAGTACGTTTGTAAATCGTGTTTGTCCATGTTGTATGTTTATTCCTTGTTTCAGATTTAAAATTAATTTATGTATAAATAGGTGTTGATCAGCGCGTTACATTTGGCTATTAAGGAGAAGCTTCATAAGGGAGCTTATAAGTTAATAGACAAGAGAGGACGAAGCAAAGTCTGGGACTTCTTTTCCAGAGTTCAGAAAGAAAATGGCGATGAAGAGGTTGGAATTGTAGCCTGCAAGGTGTGTTTCGCCGTTTAAAGTTTGTGGGAAGCACATCTAACCTTGTCAAACATAAATGCTACGCCGTGAGCTTATGTAAGCTTAACAACGCTTCCAAAGTAGAGGTGAACCAAGAAACGAAGCAGGAGGGTGTGGAAGTAGTCACCGAATGGATTGTCAAGAACTGTCGATCATTTAAAATTATTGACGACTCTGGACTGAAAAGATTCGCTTCATTTTTAATAAAAGTCGGAGCAACGTTTGGTTCTAGCGTAGACATTGACAAGTTATTGCCCCACACAACAACAATATCGCGAAACGTTTCAATGATATACGAGTCCCGTATTGGTCCAATTAAAGACAAAATCGCCAAATTCAAATGCTTTGGATATTCCATCACCAGCGAAATTTGGACGAACAACTATTTAAAGTCTTCTTATTTATCGTGCACTATTCATTACATCAAGAATGGAGTTCTCGTCGATCGCCTAATGGCCATGAAGTCAATGAAAGGAGTCTCCTGCACAGGTGTGATAATTTAGAAACCCACAAAAGTACTTAGTTTTATTCAATTTTATTTCTGGTATTAGGTTCAAATATTCGCTTAAAAATGATGGAGATATTAAATGGCTTTGGATGCGACCTGGATGAAGATAGCCCCATAGTTGTCACAGATCGGGGCTCTAATATGATTAAGGCATTTCGCGATAGTGAGAAAATTCATTGCGTCAATCACTTGCTGAATTATGCAATTGACTATGCAATCAAGGCAGTTCCCGAGGTGGTAGAAATCGTGGCAATTTGCACTAAGCTGGTGAAATATTTCAAGAAATCTGGATCCAACTCAAGCTTAGGACTTTCTTTAAAGAGTTATTGCCCTACGCGCTGGAACACAATTTTCTACCTCTTGAAATCGGTGGAGATTAATTGGGTCGACATCACACGAATATTGATTGACAAAAATGAAACTACTAGAATTGAAGGCATAAACGTAAATCACTTAAACTCTATTGTTCGGCTATTAGAAACTTTCGAACAAGTGTCCAAAAAACTTGAGGCCAGCAAATACCCAACTATTCATTTAATTATTTCAAATATAAACAAATTAAAAAAAACATGTCAGTTCAATAGCAACGATAGTAAAATCATAGAATTATAAAAATCCCATTTACAATTCCAAATTTCTTCTTTAGTTCTACCCAATTTAAGCAAATACCACAATATAGCTCTGTTCCTATTTCCACCCACAAACAAACTGTTACTATTTTCACAAACCGAAAAAGATCAAATAATTAATGACTGCAAAGAAATAATGACAAGTTTTTTGGACACCAATATTTTTGATGCTGTACTTAATCCAGTACCTAATGACGAGTTTGCCAAATATGTTGAAGTTTTGGAAAATAACAACAATGTTGATCAAATAGATAAGGAACTGAGAGGCTACGCAAACATTAATGTTTCATATACAGTTGACTTTGATTGTCTGGGTTGGTGGAATGTACAGAAAGGTATTTTTCCCTTGTTACACAAGACAAGCTGCAAAATATTTTGTGTTCCAGCTAGCAGTGCGGCTTCTGAGCGAGTTTTTTCTGATGCAAGAAATCTAATAACGGAGAAGCGTTGTGGTATTGCCACCAACCCAGACAATGTCAATAAAATAATGTTTTTACATTCTAACTTGGAATAAATAGTTTGTTATTAATAGTAAGAATAAGATTCAGTTATAATAAAAATAAAATTCGTTCAATGCGTTACAAAGCTGTTCATCTTTTTCTTTTATATGCTCATTATGCACATGAAAAAAAAAACAACTGAAAATACTCATGCTAAAAAAAAAAATATGAAAATTAAATCAAAATTCGAAACGAACTCTAATTAACTCAAAACAAAGTAGCTTTCTCCCTCATTCACTTTCTGTCACTCCGTATGAACATTGTGAACTGAGTTTGACAAAAACGAACAAACTCAATCAAAATCTTTCGACTTCGCATTCGACTTCGTTCAATTCCTTTTGAACATGAATGCTTCGAACTTCGTTTTAGCTCATTCATGCAGACCTCTAGTCCAAACACATTTTCAAGCTTCATCCACATTTCCATAGCCGACATCGTTGTCTGAAAATGCTTAAGGCCCTATTCTCTTTCAGCAAAAAATTTTTTTCGACTTTTTTTTTTGCATTTATTTATAGCTTGGGTAGTTGTGAATATGCCCCTAAAAGGATTTTTAGAAATTCGAAATACTTAAGGAGATATGGCCATTTTTATCCAGCAATGTTAATGTTAATGCATGTGAAGTCAAAACTTTAATCGCGTTTATCTCGAAACCACGTTTTTCGAGCTGGCGGCCACGATTCCGCCAGTTCTACTGAACCGATTTGGATGAAACAAAGTTTAATCGACGTAGAATTGTCACCATTCTGGCCCGTAGTAATTTTTTTTTATTTTTTTTTTACACTAAACTACAAAAAAAAGGGTCCAAATTGAAATTTTTTTTTTGAATGGCCGCCATTTTGTCAAAAAAAATCGCAAAATTTTTATTTTACTACGGGCCAGAATTACATCTATACTGATTATAACCCCGTTTTTTTTTTCATTTCCGACGCTCCGGAGACCCGGAATCGTGGCCGCCGTGACGACACCTTTTTTTGCACCACCAACTTTTTTTTTCTTTCATTCATTACTAATTAAATAAAAAAAACAAAATTCAAATATCTTTTTGCGTTTTCAAATGAGAATTTTTTCAAAAAAGGTCCAAAAACAGCAAGCTGAAGGAGAATAGGGCCTTAAGATGCTCATCACCTACCGATGTGCCAATAACCTTCTTGGCTTTCTTATCGGCTTTGATCCATTCTTTTCTTACACTCTCATTGGCTTCTGTATTTGCGGGCAATATCATTGAGCCTTTTACAACCTTCAGAACATCCATTGAATCTAATATCAGCTCCATCCTGAACTTCCAAGCAGGAAACTGTTCAGCATCCACTAGCTTTTCGATTCTTGTATTGTTGTCCTCCATGTTGTAAATTCACCAATCGAAAACAAAAATGAAATAAAATAAATCCAAAAGTTTTAAAATTTCAACAAAAACAAGTGTAAGAAAAGAATGGATCAAAGCCGATAAGAAAGCCAAGAAGGTTATTGGCACATCGGTAGGTGATGAGCATCTTAAGGCCCTATTCTCCTTCAGCTTGCTGTTTTTGGACCTTTTTTGAAAAAAATTCTCATTTGAAAACGCAAAAAGATATTTGAATTTTGTTTCTTTTATTAAATTAGTAATGAATGAAAGAAAATAAAAAAATTTTTTTCGCCGCGATACGAGGGCTGTTCAAAAAGTAATGAGACTTCAAAATTTTTATTTTACTACGGGCCAGAATGGTGACAATTATACGTCGATTAAACTTTGTTTCATCCAAATCGGTTCAGTAGAACTGGCGGAATCGTGGCCGCCAGCTCGAAAAACGTGGTTTCGAGATAAACGCGATTAAAGTTTTGACTTCACATGCATTAACATTAACATTGCTGGATAAAAATGGCCATATCTCCTTAAGTATTTCGAATTTCTAAAAATCCTTTTAGGGGCATATTCACAACTACCCAAGCTATAAATAAATGCAAAAAAAAAGTCGAAAAAAATTTTTTGCTGAAAGAGAATAGGGCCTTAAGCATTTTCAGACAACGATGTCGGCTATGGAAATGTGGATGAAGCTTGAAAATGTGTTTGGACTAGAGGTCTGCATGAATGAGCTAAAACGAAGTTCGAAGCATTCATGTTCAAAAGGAATTGAACGAAGTCGAATGCCAAGTCGAAAGATTTTGATTGAGTTTGTTCGTTTTTGTCAAACTCAGTTCACAATGTTCATACGGAGTGACAGAAAGTGAATGAGGGAGAAAGCTACTTTGTTTTGAGTTAATTAGAGTTCGTTTCGAATTTTGATTTAATTTTCATATTTTTTTTTTTAGCATGAGTATTTTCAGTTGTTTTTTTTTTCATGTGCATAATGAGCATATAAAAGAAAAAGATGAACAGCTTTGTAACGCATTGAACGAATTTTATTTTTATTATAACTGAATCTTATTCTTACTATTAATAACAAACTATTTATTCCAAGTTAGAATGTAAAAACATTATTTTATTGACATTGTCTGGGTTGGTGGCAATACCACAACGCTTCTCCGTTATTAGATTTCTTGCATCAGAAAAAACTCGCTCAGAAGCCGCACTGCTAGCTGGAACACAAAATATTTTGCAGCTTGTCTTGTGTAACAAGGGAAAAATACCTTTCTGTACATTCCACCAACCCAGACAATCAAAGTCAACTGTATATGAAACATTAATGTTTGCGTAGCCTCTCAGTTCCTTATCTATTTGATCAACATTGTTGTTATTTTCCAAAACTTCAACATATTTGGCAAACTCGTCATTAGGTACTGGATTAAGTACAGCATCAAAAATATTGGTGTCCAAAAAACTTGTCATTATTTCTTTGCAGTCATTAATTATTTGATCTTTTTCGGTTTGTGAAAATAGTAACAGTTTGTTTGTGGGTGGAAATAGGAACAGAGCTATATTGTGGTATTTGCTTAAATTGGGTAGAACTAAAGAAGAAATTTGGAATTGTAAATGGGATTTTTATAATTCTATGATTTTACTATCGTTGCTATTGAACTGACATGTTTTTTTTAATTTGTTTATATTTGAAATAATTAAATGAATAGTTGGGTATTTGCTGGCCTCAAGTTTTTTGGACACTTGTTCGAAAGTTTCTAATAGCCGAACAATAGAGTTTAAGTGATTTACGTTTATGCCTTCAATTCTAGTAGTTTCATTTTTGTCAATCAATATTCGTGTGATGTCGACCCAATTAATCTCCACCGATTTCAAGAGGTAGAAAATTGTGTTCCAGCGCGTAGGGCAATAACTCTTTAAAGAAAGTCCTAAGCTTGAGTTGGATCCAGATTTCTTGAAATATTTCACCAGCTTAGTGCAAATTGCCACGATTTCTACCACCTCGGGAACTGCCTTGATTGCATAGTCAATTGCATAATTCAGCAAGTGATTGACGCAATGAATTTTCTCACTATCGCGAAATGCCTTAATCATATTAGAGCCCCGATCTGTGACAACTATGGGGCTATCTTCATCCAGGTCGCATCCAAAGCCATTTAATATCTCCATCATTTTTAAGCGAATATTTGAACCTAATACCAGAAATAAAATTGAATAAAACTAAGTACTTTTGTGGGTTTCTAAATTATCACACCTGTGCAGGAGACTCCTTTCATTGACTTCATGGCCATTAGGCGATCGACGAGAACTCCATTCTTGATGTAATGAATAGTGCACGATAAATAAGAAGACTTTAAATAGTTGTTCGTCCAAATTTCGCTGGTGATGGAATATCCAAAGCATTTGAATTTGGCGATTTTGTCTTTAATTGGACCAATACGGGACTCGTATATCATTGAAACGTTTCGCGATATTGTTGTTGTGTGGGGCAATAACTTGTCAATGTCTACGCTAGAACCAAACGTTGCTCCGACTTTTATTAAAAATGAAGCGAATCTTTTCAGTCCAGAGTCGTCAATAATTTTAAATGATCGACAGTTCTTGACAATCCATTCGGTGACTACTTCCACACCCTCCTGCTTCGTTTCTTGGTTCACCTCTACTTTGGAAGCGTTGTTAAGCTTACATAAGCTCACGGCGTAGCATTTATGTTTGACAAGGTTAGATGTGCTTCCCACAAACTTTAAACGGCGAAACACACCTTGCAGGCTACAATTCCAACCTCTTCATCGCCATTTTCTTTCTGAACTCTGGAAAAGAAGTCCCAGACTTTGCTTCGTCCTCTCTTGTCTATTAACTTATAAGCTCCCTTATGAAGCTTCTCCTTAATAGCCAAATGTAACGCGCTGATCAACACCTATTTATACATAAATTAATTTTAAATCTGAAACAAGGAATAAACATACAACATGGACAAACACGATTTACAAACGTACTTAAAATATTACTTATAACATACGTTTGTATACATATACATATATTCATCTATGTTACTTAGCAATCACAGCACACTGCACAAAAAATAACAATTCAAACACAAAAATCCTGCAAACCAACTTATTTACATTTATATACATATTTATATTAAAACGCACTTCTGAAAAAACACTTACAGGCTCACCGACGTCTTTAATGCCTTCGCTCATTATTGCTTTGCGACCGATTTTAAGGAAAGTTTGCAACAAAGTTAAGGAATGCAGTCATTTGACAATCAAAACATTGAGTCATTCAATTGAGTTTGACATTGTCAAATTTATTTTACATTCGTTCATTCGCACTCATTTCGATAAGGAGCTGTCATTTTAGAGCTCAATGTCACTCACACTCAAACGAATTCAATTCAATGTGTGAATCGCACTCACTCAATTCGACATCGTTCGAATTAATACTTTTTAACTCAAATTTTGAGTATATTTATGCAGACCTCTAGTTTGGACAGAAAAGTGAAGTAATGAAATTGGTCTTTTACCAGAAGTTTTTCTTGTCTAAAAAAGAGTTGTCAGAGAATATGTCGACGTACATTGCTCGCGTAGAAGAAATGGTGCACAAGCTCGGGAGTTTTGGTGAAGAACTGCCAAAAGAGCTAATTATATTCAAGGTAATAAGTGGATTGCCGGAGGAATATATAGGATTTGGAAGTGCTTGGGATTCTACGAATAAAGCTGAGCGGACAATGGATAATCTAAGAGCACGACTTGTGATTGAGGAAGACAGGCTCATCACAAGAAATGAGGAGACGGCTGAAGCGCTGGTTGCAAAACAGCAAGCTGGAAGGTACTCTAAAGGTGTTAAATGGGATAAGTCAAAAGCCAACGTGCAAAAGGCGTCAAAAGGAACAAAAGGAAATGGAAATTTCAAGTGTTTTGGATGTCACAAGGCTGGACATTATAAGCGTGATTGTCCAGAAATAAATAAATTGAACTCGCGTAAAGGCTCAGGTAATGAAGCTTTTGTTTGCACACAAAACGAAAAAGGTAATCTAAATGATTGGCTATTGGACACTGGTGCAACGGATCGCATGAGCGGGCGTATTGAGTTATTTAAGGACTTTAGTGTTTTGATCCAAGGAAGGATATCAAGGTAGCAAATGGTGGGATAATAAAAGCGCTTGGATGCGGAGTAATTGACATCATGTGTTACAATGGTAAGGATTGGATAAAACGGGAGCTTTTGAATGTGCTTTATGTACCTGGTATTCAATGTAACTTATTTTCGGGAACAAGAGTAATGGATAAAGGGTTTAGTCTTACATCGGATAGAAATGGATGTAAATTTACAAATGAAAAAAGAACTGCAGCAATTGGAGTTCGCGAAGGAAATCTTTTTAAGATGAAATTCAAAGCTATTGTCTCGAAAGGAAGCAGTGCGAATTTAGCACTCAAGAGTAAGAAGACACTGAAGGATTGGCACGGGCGTTTTGGACATCAAGATTTAACCCATGTACGTAAAATGTTAAAAGCGAATGAAGTTTCATTTATTGATGAGCAGTTCAATTGTGAAGCATGTTAGTTGGGAAAGCAAATGCGAAAATCTTTCAAGTCAAGCGAAGAAAGAGCAAACATGAGCGGGGAGATAATTCATGCTGATCTTTGTGGACCATGCCAAGTTACATCATTTGGAGGTGCTCGGTATATGTTTTTGTTAAAGGATGACTATTCACGTTATCGCATTGTAAACATGCTAAAGGAAAAGTCGGAGGTTGCTAAGCAGTTGTCAGTGTTCATTAAAGCAACCGAAAAGGTTTTGGGACATCAGCTAAAAATCTTTAGAACCGATAATGGAACAGAATTTGTCAACAAGCATGTGAAGTCGATACTGGAAGCAGCTGGAATAAGACATCAAAGGACAGTACCTTACACGCCGGAACAAAATGGTGCAGCTGAACGGGAAAATAGGACTGTAATTGAGGCAGCAAGAACAATGATTCATGCGAAGAAGATGGATCTTCAATTTTGGGGAGAGGCTGTAAATACAGCCGTTTACATTCTTAATCGGACAGGCCGTAGTAGTGTTAAAAATAAAACGCCTTATGAAGTGTGGCATGGTAAATTACCCAAAGTGGGACACTTGCGGACTTTTGGAGAAGAAGCATACGTTCATATTCCAAAACAGAAACGACAGAAGTTGGATGTTTAAAGTACAGAGTGTATTTTGGTTGGATATGATGAAAATGTGAAAGGATATCGATTATGGAATCCCATTACAAGAAGAGTAGAATTGGCGTGTAGCGTGAGATTCTGTGAATTAAATCAGATTAATTTACAAGAAAAGGTTGATAATGAAATGGAATTTCGAAGTTTGAAACCAAATCAAGATGAGATCATAGAATCTGATCACGAGAATACAGAATCTGATTTTTATTCACACTCGGAAGATGAGGAAACAAAAGATTCAAAAGAGGATGATCGTTGGTGTTCAGTTAATAAGGAGAACATAATTGAAAAACGTACTCGTGGAAGTCGTGCAAATGCAAGATGTGAAAACAACGAGCAGTCAAATAATCAAGAATCGTCTGAGGAAGCAAAAGATTCAAAAGAGGATGATCGTTGGTGTTCAGTTAATAAGGAGAACATTATTGAAAAACATACTCGTGGAAGTCGTGCAAATGCAAGATGTGAAAACAACGAGCAGTCAAATAATCAAGAATCGTCTGCCTTAATTGCTGGTGCAACTTATGTAGTAGAACCAAATAACTACATGGAAGCCATTAATTCTGTGGATTCAAAGCAGTGGGAGTTAGCGATGAAGGAGGAATATGACTCATTAATGCAACATGGAGTTTGGACACTTATAAGCTTAGATAAAGAAAAACAGCCTAAGCTTGTAGACAATAAATGGGTGTTCAAGATAAAGTACTCTCCGGATGAAAGTGTGGATCGATACAAGGGCAGACAGGTGGCGAGAGGTTTTACACAAGAATATGGAATTGATTACCAAGAGACATTTAGTTCTGTAGTGAAATATACATCAATTCGTCTCATTCTTTCTATAGCAGCATCAGAAGAAATGCAGATGGTACAGTTTGACGTCAAGACAGCTTTTCTCTATGGCTTACTAGAAGAAGAAGTGTATATGAGTCAGCCAGTTGGATTTGATGATGGTACCGGAAGAATATGCAAACTAAACAAAAGTTTGTATGGGTTAAAGCAGGCTTCGCGATGTTGGAATCATGTATTCACAGATTTTATCAAGGAATTTGATTTCAAGGCAACAAAAGGAGACTCGTGCATTTTTGTTCGAGGAAATGACGGTTATAGGGTCATACTTGCAATCTATGTGGACGATGGGCTATTGGTGGCAAGACGAAACCAAGACATTTAGCCTGTTATAGAACATTTAAAGAAAAGATTCGACATAAAAATCGTGAAGAGTAACACGTTTTTAGGAATGGAATTTGAAAGAACTAATACTGGAATAATTTTAACACAGCAAGTATACACAAGGAAGTTTTTGACGAGATTCAACATGATGGATTGTAAATATGTTTCAACGCCAATAGATGGAAACCAGATGGCTTCAATTTTTGGAGATTCGGCAGAAAATAAAGTTTTCCCTTATAGAGAAGCTGTTGGCAGTCTAATGTATCTGGCCATTGGCACTAGACCAGACATTAGATTTGCTGTGGGAATGTCTAGCAGATTCATTGAAAATCCTAAGGAAGTCCACATCAGTATTATAAAAAGGATTATGAGATATCTGCCAGGGACAATGGATTATGGAATTTTCTTTGAGAAGCAAGAAGGAAATACTTTAATTACATACAGTGATGCCGATTATGCTGGAGATTCAGTGACGCGAAGATCAACATCAGGGAATATATTTTTCTACAACGGTGGACCAATCAGCTGGTTTTCAGAGCGTCAACAATCTGTAGCGCTATCCACAACTGAGTCGGAGTATATTGCAGCAGTAAATGCTGTTAAAGAGCTCATTTGGCTCAAAAGGCTCATGGACGAATTAGGAGGACAAACCAAGGTGAAGCTTCTTATGGATAACCAAAGTGCTGTTCGTTTGATAAAAAATCCAGAGTTCCACAAGAGAACTAAACATATCGACGTGAAGTATCATTTCATAAGAGAAAAATTTGAGGATAAGCTTTTTGAACTCGAATATGTAGCAACGGATGAGCAGTTAGCGGACATTCTTACAAAAGGGTTGTTACGGGAAAGTTTTGAAAAATTTAGAAGTCTCATTGGAGTGAAAAATAAAACATCAAATGGTTAATCAAGATTGTGCTTCGAAAGTGGGAGTATTGAAATATATTCGAAACACAAGTAGGCTCAGTAACACACAACTGAATGACTGAAACACATAGGACTGATTTCAGCATTCCTTTCCATATACTCGCCTCGAGCACAACCAGAAATAAAAATTGTTAACTTAAAATAACCAAACAGAATTTCAACTTTTTATTATTAAAACAAAATCAGCTCCGCCTGACGTAACTCCGGAAAAGTCAATTATCCTGTTGCAATGATATTCTTCGGGTGCCGTGTGCGTTCAACAAATCGCAGCATCCATCCAATTGTTCAGCTTCTCTTTTGGTTGGCTTATGCCCATGTTCTTGGCAAGATTGTCGTTTATCAATGTAGCTGACGACCCTTCGTCAACAAATGCAAATGTCTCCACAATTGGTCCAGTGACCTCCACCGGCAGAACCTTAAATAGCAATTTTGATGTTCCTGCCTTGATCGTGTTAACAGTCTCCGTGCTTTGGTGCTTTGAAGTTTCCTGTTGCTCGACATTATTTGGACTGGCCTTGTTTTTATGCAGCATACGATGATGATGCGATTTACAATCGTTTAATCCACACACCTGCTTCTTCTTGCAGGATTTCAAACTATGCCCTTGTCGCAGACATCCGTATCACAGGTATGCTTTCTTGACCAATGTCAATCTATCCTCGATGGTTTCCTTTGCAAATGAATCACATTTCTCCAATATATGGTTGCCTTTGCATTTGAAACATCCATTTTGTTCCGTTTTAGGTGGTGCATCAGTGCTCGTTTGCATGAGCGTCTTCTGGTTACTTCGTTGATCACCTTTGCTATGCTGTTTGCTCGATGCGGTTGTTAGTGTAGCCCGCGTAACGTCCATGGCCATCTGGTTGATCCAATCTCCAAAATTATTGATATTCGGATACGGGCGAATGCAAGCCGCAAACCTTGACCAATCAATTCTTATCCTCATTGGCAGTTTGCTTACTAAATCGCTTAGTAAAACTGGATTATTCAAGTGTTGTGCCGCGTTAGCATTTTCCAGGAAGATGACCAAATTTGCGACTTTGGAAGCAAAAGTCATGATTTTGTCCAAACTATTTTCGAATATCTGCGGTATTTCTGAAATCTTCTCCAACTGGCTTCTAATGAGCAACTCAGTCTGACCATATTTAAACTCGAGTCTGCCCATGATGTGCTCCACATT